>JAMBUN010000006.1:0-113618 GCA_030271035.1 Microascus cirrosus
GGGAGGGGGGGGTTATGTTGATCAGCCAGGAGCGAGAACTGTGAGCCAGTCATCCCTTTCACAACGCCAATCAATTCAACGTTTCTAGGACGACTCAGTATTTGACGACGGAGGTAGCGAGTTTGACACGGAAATGTGAGACGGGTGGAGAAGATGGGCACATACGGAACGCCCTTCTAGAAAAGACGGCCCATTTACTACCATCCCTCAGAGACACCCGTGTCGCACAGCTCGGCTTCCTCTCGCTTCAAGCTTAGTCCTGTCTCCCCTCCCTTCTGCGGCAACATGCCGGCCCAGACCCCGAAACACGGCTCGGTAGATTCGCCGAAGTCAACCGCCATGACACGCGGTCTGACAGACCCAGGAGGAAACGGCGCAGTTTTAGGTTTGGCGGGTTGGCGCCACGGACAGGGGACCCGCCGTGTGTGAGCTGGTGAGGACATGAGAGATAGGAAAAGCCGCTTTCTCCGGTTTCGAGTGGGCGGCGGGGATCAAGGGTCAATTTCCTTGCCAGTAGTAAGACTTTTATATAAGCCGAGTTTGGGGCTCAGTGTGGGAGGCGTAGTTTCTGACACCGGTTGTGATCTCGAAACGTGTCTGGTAGGGATCCGGGGTGTTCGCTGCCTTGTCGGCCTGTGCCTGAGGATCTCGTTTCTCGAAGCCATGGTCATCATTGCGTAAAGGAAGATCGAGGAACATCATCCAGTTCAACGTCTCGGCGGAGACTAACACCTTTTTAGAAACCTCTGTCGATGGGACAGACTCGCGTGTAAACTTGATAAGACTCATCATAACCTGCCACATAATTCCGGATCCCATCGGAGCCGGTTCTCAATGTTGATTCTCAGGGCACCACGCTCGTATTGGCACGATTCGAATGCCCGTAGCTTTGCTCATTAATATAACCATTCCCACCATTCCGGTGATGCACCCCTCCAGAACTCCCAGATGATGATAGACTGAGCCACCGTATATCCCGCGCGCCTGCCGTGAATGATGTCTAAACCATCAACCCTTAAAAAACCCCAATTATCCAATACTCATCCACAGCCGGGACGAGTTCCTCCCCCCTTCTCCTCTTCACAAAGCCCTCACGCCCCTCCCAACACTTCCCGTCTCAAACACCTCCACAATCCCAGCCCCAACCGCTTCCTCCAACACCCACTCGAACCTCAAGCCGTAGTAATCCTTCCACTTTCTCGTCCGGCCAGGCAACACGCCGGAGAACTCCCCTCTTGCTCGCTTGCCCCCCGATGTCATCGCCAGCCCGCCGTCCCATGCCTCCCTTAGAGCATACTCGGGCATCTCGCGGACGGCGGAGCGCTGCTCTAGGAGCCGGATGAGATGGTCCGTCGATGTCTTGAGTAGTTTCACAAACGCGCCGTTGTTGGGGACGGAGATTCTGAGGGTCTCCTTGGCGGGTTGTTGCGACGAGGGTAATCCAGGGGTCGTACCGGAACCCGTGACCATCTGCGCAGCGCCGCCTCCGACGGCGTCCAGGCTGCCTGTCGGGGCCATGGCGAGGTGCGCCAGCGTCTTGCTCGTGCCCAGAAGGCCCCCTGCGCGCGCACCACCCCTCACCACTTCGCCGGAGTCGAGAGCCGATGAAGTGAGAAAACCTGACTTGACCAGCACATCAAGGTGCTCCTTTCTAAGTGCCTCGCTGCCAACTTCCCCTCTCGCAAACCGCACATACGCCTCTGTGCTCGCCTCGTCGATATCAGCCTTCCTAACCATCTCCACTAGATCCCCCACCTCTACTAGCGCCTCACATCTCCCGGGGACGACGATCCTTCTAATTATTCCCTTCTCCATGAGTCCTGCCACCTCTCTTTCTATGCTGCTCGGCGACGCCGTCAGCACGGCGCGCAGGTGCGCGGTTGTTACTACAGGCGGCAGCACGAGGCGGTAGTTCAACATCTCGGAGATGCGAGCTGGGCCCATGCCCGTCCGGCGGTCCGGCATGGGTGTCCACATACGGCCGCGCACAAAGCGCATGGCTTGCACCACATCGCTAAAGTGTAGATCTGTCACGAGGGTGCGGACGAGGCCATGGTCGTCAAGGTGGTCTTCGAAGTAGTCCGGCTCTGCTTCCTCTGCAGGCTCGCCGCCTAACTCCTCATCCTGACCCGTCCTAGATGCTGAAGATTTGCGCTTGCTCGGAGAGCTGCGTGGGCTCTTAGAAGTAGTTGTCCTCGAGGGCTTCTTCACTCGGCTGGAGCTTGTGAGCCCCAGGATGGAGTGGAGGCTTTTCTTGGCCTTCGGCATCCTTTCCTTCTGCCCACCACCGCAGGCCTCCACCGCGTCCTGCCTGAGACGGGAGGAATAGTCCGAGATTTTAGCAATCTTTGCGTGTACTCGAAGCCGTAGTGTATACAATGCTCCAGTTCGGACAGCTCATTCCCAGATATATAGCAGAAGCCAGTTTTCAGTGGAATGGCACAGCGCAGCTGGTTAGTTCGAGTTATTGCAAAGGCGCGATTGACATGAGACCCAGGAGTGCATGAGCCGGATCCTGCCGAGACAGCAAAAAAAGGAAAAAAAAAAGAAAAAAAAAAGGCCGGATGTTGGAGTTGGAAGACATTTAGGCTCGTTTCATAGATCATATAAGCAGGCTCCAGCCGGCCGCACGAGTTCGACTCCTTCGGTTCGCCACCGGCCAGCAGCTTGCGAAAGCGGTCACGTGTGCCACTTTCACCTTCACCCGACGTCTCCAGTATGAAAGGCTTCACCGGAAGCAAACATACTTGTCAAGAACAGGATTTGAATTTCGTCGTTCTCCCTTCACGTTCTCACCTAGAACGTGAGTCACCACATTTCCATGAACATGTGTGTTTCGATCATCCGGCAGCACACACAACACATCACATCATATCAAGACGCAAGAGATGGCAAATCAATTTATTGAACCCGAGAAGACTTGGTGCAAGCTACTAATCAAGTTCTGGGAAATTGGATTGTATCTTCCTGAACACGAAGTTGCTGATATGCAAGCCCTGAACCTGTTGCCCTAGGGCGCAATCGTCTACGAAGTGGCGTCAGTGGAAAGGTCAGTCTGGAATTTGCTTGAGGAGCTCCTCAACAGAATCGTAGTCGCTTCCGTCCTGAGGCAGTACGGTGTCCATCAAGTCATCTGGCAGAATTGGGACCCCCCGGGTCTCCTGCTCATACAGCGGCGCCTGCTCTTCTCCAGACGGTTGACCTCGTCCTGGGATTCCTTGAGCTGTTTCTGGAGCTCTTCAATGACGGCCTCATCGGCCTTCCTGATTTTCGTATGCCCCTTCACAAGTGTGTCGACCAACTCTTGACAGCTCGGGGGCGGGCTCTCTTTTCATCCTTATTGCCCTGCTGCCGGTGTGAGCCATTCGCCCTGCACGAGAAGCTCGCTTAGCGGTGTTTCGGGAGAGTCTCCGGTTGCAGTCCCGGCCCATGACTCGGAGTAGATCTTTGGAGAATTCCATACGCGTCCTGTCGACCTCTTTCTGGACATACCGGCCTGGTTATCACAGTACGCCCGTGCCTACTCCGTCTTCGCTTTCCTGAACGCTAGTTAGTCCACATTCGGTGAGGTTGTTGGGTGAAGATAAGAGAATGCCGGAGATATATCGGAAGTGGGTTAAATATTCGAGAGACTAATGATGCTGGGGTGGAAGCTATGTCTAGAAGACGGCGAGATATCAAGGTCGGAAAGATTTTAAGACGCTTGTTTTGACGAAAATGTCCGTTATGAGTGAGTGCACGGAAGCCAAGCAAAGAACTATATCGGCCACTGCTCCCTTTGGTGAAAGCAAGAGCACTCTGCTTGTATGAATGGAAGGTCAAGGCCAGGCTGTGAGACTCCTTCCTCTTGTTACCAGCCCCGGTGCTGATTCTCTCGTGTAAGTGGACGACTGTGATGTAGAAGATCGATTGGAGAAAAGAAGCTTGGCCAAGCTGGGTTGGCTCAATGCTGTTTCTCCTAAGGCGGCTCCTTCTCCTGTGGCTGATGGCTCTTTCCCTGTCCTTAAGAAGCCCGTCGTTGGCAACTTGGGAGGACAACGGGACGCAGTCTTCCATCCGGATGAGAAAGTTGGAAGATTGATGTCATTCCGGAAGTGAAGCTGAGAGACAGAAACAAGTACCTTACGAGGTATTCTATTAGATCTTATTGCCATACTGTCGGTATACATCCGTCTCGTCTCAGCAGACTGGGGAGCCCGATTGTCCCGTACTTTTTACATTACACATAACCAAGTCCCTTCTCAAACGCCAACTCCCAGACGATGGCCGCAGCCCAAAGGCAGACTTTAACAAATAAATAACGCCTTCTCCTTCATCATATCCGACACAATCTCCACACGCCCACACCCCGCCGCAACACGTTGCTCGTCCATGGCTCCCCACATCCCCTCAAATACATCCGTCAGCGCCGTCCTCGCTTTCATCGGATAGGCGCCCCCGAGCGCTACGTTCTTCCGCCGGATCGCCTCCCGCTGTTCTTCTGTTCCGGCAGCCAGAGCGGCGGCATACAGTGGCAGTGAAAGCTGAGAATCAGGTCCACAGCCGATCGGAAGTGCCACGAGGAGGGCCAGGAGGCGGCCGAGGCAGAACTGGACTCTGTGCGAGTCGTGGGCGTCGCGGAAGATGGTCCGCTGAAGAAGGATGGCGGCGGACCAGTGGTAGCATTGCCCCACGGTGTCGAGGTAGCGCGCGTCGTTGTCCGCGTAGATGGAGTGGTTAAGTGATGAGGTCTCGCGCGCGAAAAGGGCGAGGTCTCCTTCTATCTCGTAGGCACGAGCCATGACTGCCTCTGTGGGGAGCCCGTCGTTCGCGTCGGCAGCGAGGTGCGAGATGCGGGCTAATGCAGCGATGATCGGAAGGGGACACCCGGTCGTCTCTTGGAAAGGTGGGATGGGCGTGTCGGGCTGGAGCTCTTCAGGCTCATTGAGGAACCAGAAGGAAAGTGGCAGGAGCGGGCGGCGGCGCCAGAAGATGGCGCTCAGGGTGTCGATGAAGGTGATGCGCTGGAGCAGGACGTGGCCGACGGGGGAGGTCGGCCGGGCGTTCTCGTAGCCGAGCTCGCGGAAGATAGCGAGGGCATGGGTGATGTGCGTTTGGATAAAGCTTGTGCCGTTCGCGATCTCGACGGTGATCTGGAGGAGGATAGTGGCGAGGACGTCCCGTTTTAAGCAGGATGCCTCGCCTGTGGCGACATTGTTCGTGTTGTCTGCTAGGGTGTTGACACTACGACGCAGAGACGCGAGAGCATGGGACTGGCGGCGAAGGGCGAGGGAA
The DNA here is from genome assembly GCA_030271035.1 of Microascus cirrosus. Lineage (NCBI taxonomy): Eukaryota > Fungi > Ascomycota > Sordariomycetes > Microascales > Microascaceae > Microascus > Microascus cirrosus. The sequence continues at coordinate 5,275 of JAMBUN010000006.1, forward strand.
CGAGGGACGATGCCTCGTAGGTGCATGTATATGGTCGATACAGAGACGATCGTGTCAAGCAGCGTTGGAGAGGAGAGAGCCAGGGCGGCTATCTGTCTGTACCCATTCCGGACGCCGCTCCAGCCCGGTAGGATCAGTGCTACACACTGCACGACTGCATTTAAAGATTTAGCCAAGCCAAGCAAGCAGGGGGATAGACTATCTTGGAAGAATACTTACAGTATAGGTAGGCGAGGTGGCTTCCGTCGTCTTGGAATAGCATGGAGCATAAGTGCCCGTCCAGAGGAGTCTGCAGACTCCAAGAGGGCTCGGCGTCTCGGGCAACCACCAACTCCGTCTCTTCTTCGCCACGAGATATGGTCTTTTCGCCGTCTGCACCTTCTCGTCCCGCAAAACCGCCCGCCGGAGTCAATGGACCGAATCCTCCATTGTCGATCTGGCGATCGACATCTCCTTGAGGAACCTTATCCTCAATCCGCTCGACGGCAGAGCGGGGTCGAGGGACAATGGTAGGATCATCATCATCCTCCGGGATAGTGCTCTCGGGGCTGGAATGTTGCACCCGCGGCGTCTCGGCCCACTCATGGACAGTGAGACTGCTTTCCGCCGGGGACGTGGTGACACTTGACTCCTCTGCCCTCTCCGCGTCGGCCCCGCCGCGGCTGCCCGCCTGAGACTCCCGTCGCGGCCGCGGCCTCCTCACCCTCGGTAGTCTCGCCCCGTTGCACCAGCGAAGACTCCTCTGATAATCGCACTCTATCCCCACCCTCACGCACCGCCCGCACTTGGGCCGCGCCTCGTCGCACTTCCTGTGCTGCTGCAGACACGCAGCGCAGCCTGGCTCCGACCGTCAGCAGGGAATTTAATCAAAAGGGAGGTTTGAAACGAAGAAGCGACGACAGGCGACGAACCTCCTCTTGAGCGTGTTAGCTTGTTCATGGTAGGGTTCTGCCAGCGAGATGAGGGAGGCCATGAAGCAACTCGGGATGAGCCGTACAGATTGGGGTAGCAGCGGGGAAAGGAATGCAGAGAGAAGAAGAAAGACTGTGGGGAGGTGGGGACACTTTCGTCTTAGCGCACCCTTTTGCTGGTTCCGGCAGACTGGTGGATCACCGCGTCCGACCCCTGTCCGCGTCAAGGGATTTGGAGCCGCAAGCAATTATTTTGACGTTTGCGGAGATGGAAGATTTATCTTCTCTTCTATTTCTTTCCCTTCTTGTTTATCGAACGGTCGTTGTTGCGTGGATTGATCTGGCCGCTTGTGCGACTTACACGGGCCTCATAGAATGTTTTAAGAGGTGACGAAGTGACGAACACCTCGAAGTTCGCTAATTGGGTTTCGATGTGGCCTGGAAACAAAGCGAGAACCATTTTAATATAGCGTTCTCTTCCCACTCTACTCTAAATCTCCGGGTCCAGGGCAAAAAGCACGTCCCCTGCCTCAACCAAATCTCCCTCTTCCTTTAACACCTTCACAATCTTGTACCCCGGCTTCCCCGTTGGGGCCGTCACCGATATCTCCATCTTCATCGCCTCCAGAATGAGTAGCACGTCATCTGGCCTAACTGCGTCGCCTTTTCTATGCTTAACCTTCCACACCTTGGCGTTCATGTTTGCAACGACACGGATGTAGCTAGGGTCTATTGGCTGTGTTAGATTTTGAGGGTAAGACAGTCGACAGGCAAGGCCACGAACCGAGTTCCTGTTTCTGGGGATCTTCTCTAGGACCCGCCTTTTCGGCTTGGGCCTTCTCCTTGTTCCACTTCTTTACCAAGTCCCGCTCCCTGTTGCAATCGCCTGTTAGCATCGATCTTTCCTCCGGATACTAAGAATAGAAACGCCACGTACTTCACCAGCTCAACCTCAGCTGCAGCATGCTGCCTCTCACGAATCGCCCGTACCTCGTTCTGTGTCCTGTTAACCAGCTCATTGTACTCCGTCATGTTAAATGTCGAGTCGTGCACCTCGATCTCATAGTTTCCCATCTGGAAGCGGCGGTTAATGGAGTCAAACTCCTCGCGACTGACGCTCTTGAAGACAACCTGGTCGAAGGGGTTGAAGAGCCAGGGGCGATCTGGTGTGTAGTTCGGCTTGTTACCGAAGGTGTCGAAGGGGCAGCCAGGAATGGTTATCCCCCAGAGCCTAGAGTTTCAGGTTAGCGATATCATCCATTGGTGAAAGCAGCTACGGCTCTCTCCCTTACATATAGCCGCCCGGCCTGTGACTGTCGTTAGCAACTCTATCGTCAGGAAGAGTAAAGGGGTCTTACGATTCAACAGGGTAGATAGAAGATGTATTCCCCCCTGTACCCAATGCTCCCGCCGGCGTGACGGACCTTGACGGATTTGACTTGGGGACAGTAAGTCTCTTCCTAGGGTCCACCTGGATGATGATGGGCAGGCCCATCAGGCCCGAATTAGCGAGGACCAAGAACGGAACGCCCTCAACAGCCTCCAGCACACCCTCCCGCGTATCAAGGCCATTATTCCGCCTGATAAAGTCTATGTTATCAGGAAGATAAGTAGCATACGGTCTCTGAGTCTCCATGTATTTCCGCGTTGCGCGCTTGTTCTCTTCCGCGTCGAAAACCATGGGGAGATAGACTGTCTTTCCACGCAGAACCGCAGCTCCTGTGCACGATGATTCCAGATGGACTAGTGTAGAAACTGCTTTCGTCTGATCTATTGCTGAGGGGTCAAAAGCAACAAAGACGCTCATGGTATGTGGTCGGCTGACCCTTTCGAAACCGTATGGCGGCTGGTCGAAGATGGTCTGCACCAGCTGCTGGATTCTCACCCGGACATTTAGGTCAAATACTTGGGACCCAAAATCGCAGATCATCCCCTTATCTCCGGCCTGCCGTATTATGAACCGCGGCAGGCCATCTTTACTCGCCGCCCGCTCATACAGTACCGAAGCCCCGGGAGTGGGTCCGGCAACGATGCGGAGATCAAGATGATGGGCTTCCTTTGCTTCGGATCGGACTGCATTCGAGACGCACCAAAGAAAATTGTCAAGCTGTTTCTCCAAAGCCTGGGCCTCACTCCACGAGCACTGCGAGAAGCGGACCTCGTCTCCCGGTTTTAGTTGACCCATTTTCCATAGCTCACAGGACAAGACTGTCTGCAGGCTTATGAACCCGCTCTGGACGGGCGAGTCGGCCGTAAAGACGACGGCGGAATCTCCTGTGAAGCTCAGTCCGCCTAGTGGGTAGCCGTAACCCAAAACGTTGCTCGGGTGGCTGCCGCCCTCGCCGCCGGTTTCCCTTGACCACTCTGGTGCCGGACCTTCCAGCCGGACCCCGCCGCGGCTGGAACTAAAGGCAACCTTCCAGACCGTGTTGAAGAAGGACTCCCTCCCTTTAGCGGTGATGAACTCATCCGTGTCATATGGACCCGGTAGGGTATATACAGACTGTGCAGTCTCCATGGCGGGTATTAGGCCATTTGGGAGAGTGTAGGAACGTGTCATCCGCGCTTTCTCTGAGCTTGCTTTGTCGATGTGTAATACATCACCAGCACGCAAGGTGCGGCCCTAGCATACGGAGTCAGTGATTCAGAAGGGAATAGAAGGATATTCAGAAACAGAAAATAGGACGAACCTGGTATCCACCCCACTTCAGAGCAGGGGTCGTACTCTTCGACCCGAGGTATGCACCACTGAGAGAGATGAGCTCCCATGTCTAGGAATGAAACATATGGGAACATGAACATGACTCACACGTTTGGCAACCCTCCAAGAATCGCAAGGTATGCTCTGCAGCCTATTCCGGTATGAGACCCGATGCTAACTTCTGACCCTTTAGTAACAACATGTCTCGTCCACAACCCGGCCGGCTCCCTGTTGATCGTAAACTCGAACTGTGCGCCGCAGAGCGCAATAACGGCATCCTGGCGGAATACGATCGTGGGGCCCGAATATGTGATCTCAAAGCCCGCCACACCCTCCTCGTTCCCAACCAACATGTTGGCGACTACGGACGAGTTAAGATTGAGGGGTTCCGAGAAGAAATAGGGCGGAGAGTAAACCTACTGCGGAAGGAAACACTATCCATCGGGCCCGAGACAGGGACACCGCTTTGGCGGTTCGGCCTCCCGGGGTAGTCCTGGACCGTAGTGTACAGGCCACCGTCTGTAAACTCCAGGACGTACGGCTCAAACACGAACCTGTCCAACGTACTCGTGAGAGTAAATCCTGAGGATACCTCTATTTGGACCCGACATGTTAGTCCCTAATTCATTACGAATACTACTCGAATTAGAGCCATACCCGCAGATTTTATGATTGCTTCGAGAAACTCGATGTTCGTTGGCGGCCCATGTAAGACCATCTCAGCCAGGGTGGTCTCCATCCGTGCGAGCGCCTCCTTTCGAGAGTCCTCCGAAAATGTCATCACCTTCGCCAGGAGGGGGTCTTGGGACGGAATAAGTGACGAGTTGTTGAACGTTCGATTAGCGGGGCGTCTTACCGAAAAATGGGGTAACCCAGGATCCACGCTCTAGCCAAGTGTCCACACGAGTACCCTTGCCCTCGGGGAAGGCCACATCGTTGAACAATCCTGGGGCTGGCTTGTGGTCATCCGCAGGATTCTCGGCGTATACCCGCACTTCAATGGCGTGCCCTTTTGGTTTCCTGTCCCCAGAAAGGTGGTCTAATTCAGCGGAGTCTAGCCCCGGGCGTCCGCCGACCTCAGCTTGAGCTTGCAACAACATCATATTAACAAGGTCCACCCTATAGCAAAGCTCTGTGACTCCATGCTCTACCTGCAGGTATAGTTAGAGTAACCTCCACGTACGGTTCGAGGAGTGACAAGTACCTGTAATCTGGTATTCATCTCCAGAAAGTAGAACTCGCCATCATCATCGTTGACGAGGAACTCGATTGTACCTGCGGACTTATACTTGACTGACTCTGCAAGCGCCACCGATGCGGCCTTCAGCTTCTCTCTCAATTCTGGGTGCTTGACGATAAAGGGGCTCGGTGATTCCTCCAGCACTTTCTGGTGACGACGCTGAATAGAGCACTCTCGCTCCCCCAGCCATACAACGTCGCCCTGGCCGTTGCCGAAGACCTGACCCTCGATATGCCTGCTCTGGGTTCAGCCACGACTGAGTAGTCTGCGGGTGCGTTCTACTTACCGTGCGTTTTCAACGTATTTTTCGAGAAACAGCCCGCTGTCCTTGAAGAGAGCCGCGCCTCGGCTTCGGACTGTGTCTACAGCCGAACCAAGCTCTTCGGGAGTGCGGCAAACTACAAGGCCCATACCGCCTCCGCCAGCCGTGGCTTTTACCATGACCTATCCAGTCGGTTAGTCGAGTTTGTCGTCGTACATCGGACCATATCCTTACCGGGTAGCCAAGTCTCTCTGCTTCGCTCGCGGCCTCGTCCTTCGTCGCAATCATGGATGTGCCAGGGACAACCGGGACCTTAACCCCAATCAGTCACCATTCCTAATTCCGTGGGATGTTTATAAACCGAAAGCGAAGACCCACCCCGGCTTTTATCGCCAGCTCCCGGGCGTGGTGCTTTAGACCAAACATTGTGATTGTCTCTGGGTTGGGACCCGCGAATACGATCCCTGAATCATGTAACATCTGAGCAAACTGGCTGTTCTCGCTCAAGAAGCCTATCAAAAAGTCAGCTATGAGGAACACACAGACGGAGGTGTGGATATCCATGCCATATCCTGGGATGACGACAGTGATGTGTCGGGCAATGCAGATATCGACAATATTCTGGCTATATACCATGTTAGTTACCCTTCCAAACCAGCTCCGATGGGGGCAACGCACCTGTTTAGGTAGGCCTGCACGCCGCTCTCGTTCAGGGCCACGGCCTCATCAGCCATCCGGACATGGGGGGAGGAGCCTATTGTCACACATAATTTCTAAGTGAATGAAGATCCCACACAAAAGCACACGGCTTGCTGAACCAACCATCTTCATCAGAATAAATCGCGGTAGAATGGAAACCTAGCTAAGAGAAAAAGTCAGCATCCTGCCACCATCGACTTTCTCCCCGTTGGAAGTGAGGCGGGCATTCATACGGATTTGCAAGACTTTATCAACCGCACGGCTATCTCGCCGCGGTTCGCAACGAGGATTTTCATCATCCAAACAGACCAAACAGATACCAGAACGGAGTACTTCGGGCACCTGCAAAAGAGCGACTAGGTTCCGACGGGAAACCAAGCTTGTCATATATATATTTGGACGAATAAGGTAAGATATCAAGTGTGCCTCGGTATTCGAGGAACGTTAAAATCCAGCTCGGTGGACTCTGTAGGGTCAAAGAGGACCAGGAAAGAGACAAGTGATGGGCTTCACCCATCAAGACAAAGTAGTCGCTCCGCTTGTTCCGTACCAGACACCCTCTCTTCCCCGGCGGCCGCGATCCGGGGAGGTTCTGATGGCCATTGGGCCCCATGTCGAACGTCCCCACATTAGCCCGATGCCAGGCCTGTGAGAGTTGGTTGTTTGGGGGGGACTGTCGAGAAATGGAGTGGAGGTAATGAGGGGAAGGGGCTTGAATAGCGGGGTCTGGGGAAAGAGTGGACCGCCCACCCGGCACAAGCTAAAACGCCCTATCAGCTGGGGGGGCACCCACACAGTTCGTGCCCATTCAGCACCAGCGCTATCGCCCAAAATGGCAATTCGACTCGCTCTTAGCGGGCTGGGCGCCATTCCTTCGGGTGTGATAGTGACCCGGAGTGTTGGTGCTTGGTTCGCTCGACCCCTCCTCGGGCTTGGCCAGTGGATGTTATCGTGGAAATGCTAGCGCAAGTCGGCGTGGTACGTGGTGGGATGGCTCTGATCATCTGTCGATATATTCGACTGATATCGGAGATTCCTTCCTTTGTCTGACGTGTCAGGACGTACTTACTGGTAACTTAGACACTCTATCCCCCCGGCCCGGAAATTTATTGGTACCAAACCACGCGCCTTGCCGAACTCCTCAAGATGACATCAAATGGGATATTTTCAAAAGTGACGGTGAACTGCGATATGGGCGAGGGTATTGGCCCCTGGAAAATGGCATGTCCACAGTATCCCTCTCTGTCACTTTCTCTAACCGTTCCAGGGCCCAGACGAGGACCTGATGCCCCTCGCCGACCTCGCAAACGTCGCCTGCGGCTTCCACGCCGGCGACCCCCTAACTATGCTCAGGACCATCCGCCTGGCCAAGAAGCACGGCAAACCCGTCGGCGCTCATCCGGGCTTGCCGGACAAGGAAGGGTTTGGCCGCCGCTTCATGGACATCGCGCCTGAGGAACTCGCCGCCCAGGTGGTCTACCAGGTCGGCGCCCTGAAGGCGATGCTTGAGGCTGAGGGTATGGTGCTGAATCACGTCAAGCCGCACGGGAAGCTGTACCGCATGATCAAGGATGATCCGAAGATTGGGGGTGCGTGCATGAGCGCTATCAAGACGTTTGGCGTGCCATTTATTGGCCTACCAGGAACGGCCCACGAGGAGCTGTGTAAGACCCATGGGATCGAGTTCGTTCCTGAGTTCTTCCCGGACCTCTGGTACGATGATCACGGCCAGACGGTGCCGATACTGTAAGTGACTTGATCGAAAACGAAAACCTGCGAGTTGAAAAATCGCCCGGCTTATTCTTTGTTTAGAACGGCTGGGAGAGTGCCCGTTGCGGACATTGAGCCCAAGACAGCCAAGGTCGTCGCATCAGAGATGGTGACATCCATAAACAGCAATGAGGCCAAGGTGCCCTTCGCTGGAAGGCCGTTTACATGCTGTATACACAGTGATCTCCCCCATGCGCTCGAAACTATGCGCTCGGTGCGGAAAGCGGTGGATGAGGCGGCGGGAGCAGCGTGACCTTTCCTGATTGGGGTAGATGTCACGACGATATCTCGTACATGTGGTATATAGTCTTACAAGATCAATTGCATTTCTATGTTTGGCGGTTCACAGGGGCCCGGTAATGGATGTAGTGATATCTGCAGGTGCCATGCGGCACCACTTACACGGCTAATAGCAGGGTTCCGGTTACTTTGTCTTCACATTTTGACTGTTGAAGAAGATAATGATGTCATTGCTCCCTAGAGAGTCAAGTCATTATATTCTTCCGTCGAATTTATAGCCTATTTCCTCTTCCTTGCGAGCACATTACCCAACGCCCTTTGGAAAGTGTCCACCAACAGTTCAACCTCCTCGCGCGAGATGATATAAGGTGGGGCAAATAGAACGGCATCCACGGCCGAAGAACAGGGGTATACAGCCGCCCCCAGCTTGAACATCTCTTCGTGCACTTCGCCCGCCAGCGGGCTCCCAAAGGTACTCCTTGCCATCCCGAAGTCAACGGCCCTGAAGAGCCCCACGCCACGCACCCTGGCGCCCAGCTGAACAAGTTCGGCAGGAAGACCCTTCTCCAGATGAGAATGCAGCAAGGGGCCCAACTTCGCAACGTTCTCCACCAGATTATCTCTCTTCAGGATCTTCTGCACTGCAAGGGACGCCCCACACGCCACGGAATGTCCCTGGAATGTATGCCCGCTGGTAAACTTGTTGGCACCCTTCGAGCACTCCTTAAACACGTCAAACACCTTTTCACCTATTAGAACGGCCGACAGCGGCTGGTACCCGCCACTGAGCCCCTTGCCGATGGTCTGTAGGTCCGGTGCGACACCGCCGAGCTGTTCCCAGGCGTGGTAGGTGCCTGAGCGGCCCATTCCGCACATGACCTCGTCAAAAACGAGTAGAATTCCGTGTTGATCACAGAGCTTTCTTAGGCGAGGAAGGTACGACTTCGTCGCGGCTGCGGCGCCAAGGGTAGCACCGACGACCGGCTCGACGATGATAGCAGCCACCGTCTCTGGGCCGAGCTCGAAAACCTTGGCCTCGAACTCGGCGATTAGCCCATCCTCGTACTCTTTCTCACTCCGGCCATTTCCATCGGCGTCGTAGAAGCACCTGCTGACGTGATGGAAGGTCGGGCTAAGTATGGGTCCAAAGGTGGCCCTCCGGGCCGGGTTATTCCCCGCCGCGAGCGCACCGAGAGTATTCCCGTGATATGAGTGGGCCCGGCCGATAAAGTTAACACGGGCCGGCTCATCCTTATAGACGTGGAACTGGCGCGCGATCTTCAACGCCGACTCAACAGCCTCAGACCCAGAGCACAGGAAGGTGACCTTCTCAAAGGCGCCGCGACTCTCGGCGAGGAGATGCTGAGCGAGCTGCTCGGCGGGATTAGAGGTGAAGAAGTGTGTGTGGGCGAAACTGAGGGTGCGGGCCTGAGCCACGATGGCGTCGACGACCTCTTGGTTGTTGTGACCGATGCAGGACACGGCGGCGCCACTGCTGCCGTCGAGGATCTTCTCACCTGTGTTGGTGAGGAGGTAGACACCATCACCTGAGACAGCCTCGGGGTAGGCCTTCTCGAGCGAGCGGTGGAAGATGGCGGAAGACATGATGCTTGGATGGAAAAGCTGCGCCAGTTCGGGACTGGGCAAAGAAAGAAATACGCGAGTGGCAGCGAGGGAAATAGTGGTCTCGTATTGCGAGAGCAGTGAGAGAATTGCCTACTTATTTTTTCCAGCTAGTAAGCCTCACGTCACGCACTAGTGCCCGTCTTGACCGTAATGAACCTTTTTATCCACTCACTGTTCACCTCATCGTCAGACGCCCTCCGTATTCGGTGTGTCCCATCTGGCCGGGGCTCGGCCGAGAATGGCTCACGGTACCGCCGCCGGCATCGGGTCCGGGAGTCGCGGGACGGAGGTGTTATCGGCCGTTTTAGCGCGGTGGGGGTGATAAGACTCATTAGCGGGGGTGGGGGAAGGCGGGGTGATGCGAGTGAACCTTCCCGTTCGGGAAGGTATCGAGGTGTTCGTGCCTCCATAGCGTGCACTGAAATTTCCGAATTCGGAAGAGTCCTTCGGTTCCACGCGGACGGTGCCGAGAATGGGGAGTGATCGAAGCCCTCAGAACTTTGTTTCCATGTTCGCCTGGAACGCGTGGAAACGTTTCAACCCCACAGGGAGGGAAATGGTGCCCAATGTTCGGTCTTCGCCTTACGGCTTGGCTATGGGTTGAGACATTGCGTCTTGGCTGTACGGTGAACGTGGCTCTCCTTCTCATGGAGTAATACTAGCCGCTGTATCGTACCGCATTACCAAGTCCACGATAGCAGGTACCGCAGGCCTCATGGTTATGTCGGTGTCTGTAGGAATCAGTGAATCATGTTCGAAACGACGATATCTGGATTGGTCTCGTGCTAGGGCTTGATGGACAAGGGCCGGAAAGTAACTGGAGATCCCTTGCAATACTGGAGCAACCCAACAACGGCTATCACGCAAGCTTCGCTTGTTGTCTATACATACGCATGACACGCACCTGCAAGTGAAACCTCTTTCCGGCAGAGTGGTCAGCCATTAGCTTATGGTACTTACATGCATTTATTGGGATCACATGCTAGTACTCAGCCTGTTGTTGGGTACGTATTCAGTGGTAATGTCGGAAAGCGCGGGTGGATGGTCTCTCGTCAGAGGAAGGTACGATCATACCTACACTGAAGTCCCGGCTGGAGCGACTCGGCAGCTCTCACCGGCACACAAGAGGACGACGCTGACAATTTTGAACGAATCATCTACGAATCTAACATGCTGAGTTTAATATGTCATCATAGCAGCCTGGGAAGAGACTGACATCTACTGACTATCACTGTGTTACTCGAGGGACGTGTTTCCGCAAGGAAAGTCTTGCTAAAAACTATCCAATCCATACGCGGCGGGAACGCTTCTGCCAATGACGGCACTGCAAGTCTAGTCCACTCAATGGTAGCGCGAGCAAGACGCATCATGGCGTGGACTTACACGAATCCATTGGTACGGATTTGTATCAGCCAAGCAGGCGAAGCCAACACACAAGTCAGACAACGTCATTGCTGGGCGAAACAACTCGTTGTCAAGTGCAACGATACAGGTTATTGACAGACACGACTGTGATAATTCTTGTATGAAGCGTCGTTGGGCATAATTTAGCTCCTGCCTGGCACTACCCCAACAGTAGAACACAGAAGACGCTAACAAGAGCCCGCCTCGAAGGAACACAGACAGGCAGCTTGCGATAGCGCACGTTTCTAGACAGCCTAGTCTTCCAAGATGGGAAATAACCGGCTCGCCAATCCCTGTTCCCCCCTCCATTCAAGAACCGTGCGTCGGGGAACAACGTCCCGCGGGGCCCCGCTTCGAGGAGACGTGCGAGTGCAATTGCCAGATTGAGTCGAAGTGGGCGCCCCCAGCTACGGGCCAGCTCCACCCTGATCAGCTGGGGAATAAGCCTGGACTTGGCAGTCAGGGACAGCCGTTATTCACACCAACGTTGGCGATGTCGCTATCAGGGGCTCAGGCCTGCCGATGGTGACTCGTGCAATATTCAGCCTCGCGCGGCGAGCCTTTAAGCGACATCCTTAATAGCGGTGTCAGAAGGAAGGCTTTATAAGGACCCCAGACAGGCTTGCTCCCCCGTATGGCCGTGTGGTACTTCTCATCGCGAACGCCACGAAAAGCAGCATACGCTTTGCTCACAATGGCCCTCCGCAACTTCCTTGACCGCCTGCGCGTAGAGGACAGCGAAGATGGACGCCCGACGGATCGTTGGACGAACCCGGACATCTTGCCCGTCCTCCCTGAGAACCGGACTTTTACGAAGAGGTCCTACTTTGGGTTCTGGTAAGCTGAGCTCAAGACCTCCCGTGTTAGTCTCTGCAGGGCAGGCACTTACGAAAGATAGGGTTGCTGCCGGAATTTCGGCGACGTACTGGGTTATGGGAAGCACGGCGATTGCCAATGGCCTGAGTTCGTTGGCTCTATCACAGCCCGGCCCCCTCATGAGATGTTGCGACTAACAAGCTGTAATTAGGCCCCCAATTGGCTATAGGGGCAATGATTGTCGGGGCTGTCATATCAGGCGTCGTCTCGTGGGGATGCGGCGAGTTCGGCGTTGTCTTCGGGCTCGGCTTCCCTATGATGAGCCGCGCTGCATTTGGCATGTATGGGAGCTATTTTGTCGTCATCCTGAAGTGCTTCAGCAACTTTGTCTAGTGAGTCCCGCTGCCGCGGCGGGGCGCTGCCTCGCATGGCCTCGCCACTGACAGCCACTGCAGCAGCGGTATACAGTCATATTGGGGCGGGATTGCGATGCGAGTTATCCTGTCCGCCATTTTCCCTTCGTTTCACCAGATGCGTAACACCCTTCCTGCTAGGTAGGTTTCGCCTCTTACATACGTGAACATCCTCCATGCCGTAGATGTTGTTGACAACAGGATACCAGTGCCAATGTAACGACAAAGGACCTGATCGGCACGCTTATATACTGGGTGATCTTCGTTGCCCTCATCTTTGTGAAGCCGTACAGGCTGCACTACCTGTTCCTTGTCAGCTTCGTGGGTGTCTCCCTCACAATCGTCGGCATGTTCATCTGGTCTCTAGCCGCAAACGGTGGTGCCGGCAACCTCGTGGCGCCACCCGTCAAGATCAGTACGGCGTGCGTATTGAATTTACTTTGGCCTTCATATCGAAACTCTCATGAAAGCCAAGCTGACCAGGGGCAATAGGGACACCGGCTTTCAGTTCTTCCTAGCTATATGCACCCTTACCACTAGTTATACCGGAGTGTCAATTCGCCACAGCGACTGGTCACGGTACTCCAAGACCCCTTCTGCCGCCCGTCTCGGTGCCTGTGTCGCCTGCCCACTCTTTGTTGCCACCGCCGCCATCTTCGGCGTCCTGGTTACCAGCGCTACGAGAGATATGTACGGTACCATAATCTGGAACCCCATGTCGTTACTCTCGCACATCCAAGAGGTCGATTACAGCGCGACCACGCGTGCGGGGACCTTCTTTGCAGGACTCGGGTGGTTCCTCAGCCAGATCGGTGTAAGCCCCGACCTTATGTGGACCCCCTATAAGTTCCTCATCAAGGTTAACCGGAACGAAATCCCAGGTCAATATCTCGTCAAACGCTGTGGCTACCGGCATGGACCTCGCCTCCATTCTCCCGCAGTGGGTTAGCGCCCGCCGCGGCAGCCTCTTCCTCGCCGTCATCGCCATCGCCATGACGCCTTGGAACCTCGTCAATACCGCCAGCACCTTCATCACCGTCATTGGGTCACTCGGTCTTTTCATTTCGCCCCTTATTGGGATCTACCTAGCCGACTACTTCACAGTGCGGCGCCGCGTATACAAGGTGCCGGATCTCTATGTAGGCGGCAAGGAGTCGATCTATTGGTTCCAGTGGGGATTCCACTGGAGGAGCTTTCTTACGTGGCTTCTCATCATCTGGATGTCCCTGCGTATGTCTGAACGGACGGGTCCCTCCAATGAGTTTGAAATTCCTGGTGCTAACAAGGAATTATAGCAGGCTTTGCGTCAGCCATTAGCGGGTACGACGTGGACGAGGCTTGGATTCGCATCTTTCGCGTCTCTTACCTGATCGGTATGTTCGGTCTCAGGACCCCTCGCCCAAGACTCTGTATCGGTGCTCCTAACTTGTAGTTTAGGGCTTGTCGGGGGCTTCGTGATCTACAATATCATTTGCTACCTCTCACCCGTCCCTGGCCTCGGAATATCCGAGCCGTACGATTTCGACGGGGAAGGGCGTTCTTCTGGCGAGAAAGGAGGGGCCTCCACCGGCACGGCAAGCTTGTCTGACGTAAAGGACAACAAGGCCGAGATGAAAGAGGGTGTCTAGGGAATTCGCCCTGTGCAGATGGCTGTTCGTCTTCCTAGTTTTGATTCAGGTAACTGTTCTCTTCTCCGGCAATCCTTTCCACCATTTTCCACATCACGGCGCTGCCAAATCTGTGTAAAACACTCAGTTCTCGATTCATGCCGATCTATTATCCTATAGTCTGGAATCAGATTGCCCTCACCATGTCATGTATATAGTTTAATATACTATTCCTGCCAAGTCTATTCGCGTGCCGGGGATAAAAGCAGCCCTAAGAGGAGCCTCACCCATTAGGGCCTATGCTATCCCTTCGTCCGTAGCCATCGCCGACCTAGGTGAGAGGACAAAAATAAGTCAACGAGGCACCGAGAACTCGGGAGCACAACCCCGCCAAGGCCGCTTGCCTTGTCGGCGATCGGCGACCCAGAGATCGGACGCAGCAAAGACCAGGATGACAGTCCTTGGGCCCCTTTTCACATGTACGCCTCGTCATGAACGGCTCATTGTTTTTGTCGGCGAGGTGCTCTGCAAGGCAGGGATGTGAATCTTGACCCTCTCTGACGTGTAACTGTGGTCGTTAAGCCCCTCGTCCCTGGGAACGGGTGAAATCGCCCATAATATGACAGAGGTTTCCCGATCAGTTTAATAGGGTAGCAGGGATCCGGTGCCAGTCGATTTTCCTCCACACGGCGGCATCCTCCAGTCCGTCATCTTGAGAGGGGCAAGAAGAGCCCCCCGTCGAGCCTTGCGTTGAACTCTGCCGCAGGAAAGTAAGCCACTAATGAAGTGGTCAGCGTGCATTGCATGTATGGATCGAACCCGTCTATTTCTCAGTGCTGTGAGGTTTCAACCCACTCTAGTCGTATATGCAAACAGAGAGCCCCCCATTTTCCAACTTGACATCACCAAGTAAATCTATATCAAGCTCGTCGAATTGGCCCAAATGCAGACTATCAATGGCCAGCAAATGCAATATAAAGTCCCACCTTTGGAACGTCCCCCTTATCCAGCAATCGACAAGATGTAAGACGTCACAAGGGCCATGTGCTCACTCGTAAGCTTCAGCGAAACCCGCAGCAGCTCCCACGCGACATCCTTCTCCTCCAGCTGCATCCGCCTCCACGCCTCCTCGCCTAGGTACCAAACCACACAGTCCCTCTCAACCGTCACCGTCGCTGTCCGCTTCGTCTCAGAAAAGAACGGAAGCTCTCCGAACGTCGTCCCCGCGACGATGCTCTCGCACAGCCAGCCCTGCGGCAGGTCATACTCTTCGCGCAAGACGCCCTTCTCGACCAGGTAGAACCCGCGCGCCTCCTCCCCCATGCGGAAGAGGACCGTCCCTGCCGGGTGCGCGCACCGCGTAAAGTACGGCGTCGCGCGGAACCAGAAGTCCTCGTTCTTAGAGCTAAGCCCCTGGAAGATCTGGAGCATGAGGCGTAGTGGCTCGCGGAAGCTCTGCCAACGAGGGTTGTGGACCGCCTCCGCGTCGGTGAGGGCTCGCTGTGCGGCTTCACGGAGAAGGGCGTTGCGTGGAGAGCTGGAGGGAGCTTCAAGGAAGGGCTGTCCCGCGGCGGGAGGCGTTAGTTGGAGCGGATTCCTCGGTTCAGGGGGTCCAGTGGGGACGGCTGCGGAGATGCGACCGGGCGGTGTATTGCTGAGGGCTTCCTGGCTAGCGTAGTACGTCTTCAGGAGCTCGTTCTCGCAGCTCTCGAGGGCGGAGTTAAGGTCCGGGAGGAGCATTACCTCGACGCCATCCCGGCCTATCCCGACCGCTCGTAGCGTGCGGCTCAGCTGCCCTCCGCCCTCGACTCCGCTAAGGATGAGAATGATCCCCTTTTTGTCCAGGATCCGGCTTATCCGGTTGAAGGCTTCTCCAGCGGAATAGTCTACGCCCGTGACATGCCATAGATCGATGATGAGGAAGCGAATTGGCCGCTTCGTGAACGACGCGTCGTCGATAAGGTTCCTGACCCGCTCTTCGACACTCACAATTGTGCCGAAGAACAGGTAGCCCGAGAGTTTGACGATGAAGATCTGACGCCCGACTTGGTGGAGGTATTGGCTGTGTGAGTGAATGCGGCGGACGGTCGACGTCAGGGTCTCTCCGGAATAAGCCGCCCTTACGGCGGGAACCCGCGCGGTCTGGACTACCAAAGCGACAAAGGCAAGCAGGATCCCCACGCCAATACCCACAACGAAGTCGTAGACCCCCATTATGAGGACAATAACAATAACCTGACCGAGAGTTAAACAACAGAGATACCTAGGAAAGCAAAGCGTTGGCCCAACTTACCGTTATGTACTCCCCAAACTTTAACTTCTTCCTCGGCAGCCACACAGCTTCGAGGAGCAGCTCAAAGCCAAGGTCAAAGATAAGAGTGCCAACCATCATCACCGGGATGAACTCGATAATCGACGGCCCAATTGTCATGACAAGGAACGTGAACCCGGCAAGCATGAACCCAGCCAGCCGCGTGTCGCCTCCAGACTTCATGAAGAACATGGTGTTAGCATAGACGAGGTAGTTCTGGATGCTCCCTGCAAGGCCCGAGACGAAGTTTGAATAGCCGTGAAGCTTCAGTTCGTGGTCAAGGTCGGCATTATCCTCGCCCGTGTTCAGTGCTAAAGCCGGGACGTTTATGGGGACATGAAGGATCCCAAAGAAGGTCAAGGCGAACATGGCTGGTATGGTCTCGGCGAGAGCATCCCAGCGCACTAGATGGAACTCTTGTATACAAATCAGCGGTGTGGCAAGTCAACTCCTGGGCGGTAGGAACTCACTGTAGAGTGTGTAGAAGTACCACCAGGGCTCCCCGGCTGGAGGACCCTCAAAGATCCAACCATCGTCCCTTAGGCCATCTACCTCTACATCATTGATGGCAAGGACGCAGAGGTAGAAGACCGCAGGGATAGCGATGATGTATAAGGGCAGGAAGTACTTCGACCTGATCTTCGACTGTCCATAGAATAGTATGACCGCCAGCGCCAGCGGTATTATCCACAGAGGCAGTGTCTCCGGGTGGGCCATCCTCCTCAGAGTCTCCATATTATACTCGATGCCACCTTCAAGCCGAGCTGATACCTCGAACCCTGTTACGACCAGGAAGAAACCAACACCTCCGATACAGCCTATTAAGATGTGACGGGGGATAAAACCGACCATGTAGCCAAACTTGAACTTCCCCATGAGATAAAATACAGCGCCCGTCAGGAGCGAGCTCAGCGAATAGGACAGGATAGTCGTTGCGATGACCGCGTCTGGGTTATCCTTACCCACTCGCAGGGTGATCGTTTCGGCCATATTGTGAAAGAAGGGAACCACCTCAATCTGGTAGGTCCTAGTGAGTACATTGTGTCCGAGGTCGTGGTGGAATAATGGTAGCATACCAGTTCTGACCCGACACCTCCCCTAAAGATGCTCCCTGAGGAGAACGTAATCTGGGCGGCGATGGTACTAACATAAAAAATCGAGATACCCGCCGATCCAAGGTGTGAAAATATCGGGCTTGCGAGTGGGAAGAGGATCATGCCTAGATAAATCAGTCGTGAATCCAAGCTCACGGTTAATCAAGTGAAACATACCGTATGAGAGTGCGTCCAATATGTTTAGAAGCAATCCGACGAGAACGGCGGGCAGATAGGACACGGGCGCTACAACTGCGCTATCCCAGATAGCCCGGCCGTCCCATTTGCTCGGACTGGAAAGAACGGTCGCGTACTCCGTCGCGTGGGACCTGGCCTGGCGCCCCAGGCGCCGCAATGTTGAAGGCCGCCACGTTCCCTGAGATTCGAGATCGCCATCTCCTAAGCTCCTCCTCTCTCGTTCACTGCTCTGTTTTGAAGCAGTATTGCTAAGGAGGGGTGTCTGCTCGTCCACCTCAGGCACCGTCTCAAGCCGCGAGCTTTCCCGCCCAAGGCGCGCCCCGCCTACACCATCCCCGTCATAGGAATCCTCTCCTTCTTCTTCGGAGCTAGACCGCGAGGCGCCGTCATGAGAAGCACTTGCGCCGTCCTCGCGACTAGCACTGGGAGGTGAGCTCCTCAGTAAATTGGTCAGCATTGAGGGGCTTTCTTGTGCATTTCCTGCTCGGGATCCCGGAGACTGAAACGCCGGATCGATCTGGGAGAAGCTTGCACGCCGCTGGGGCAGCTCGTTTTGGGCGCTCGCCCCATGCTTCCCGGGCCCCACGGTACTCGTCTCGGAGACCGGGGGCGAGCGCGATATCGTCCGCCCAAGAACACCTGGGCTGACTTTATGCTGCCTGTGGGACAGGGCATAGGATGCAAGGTCTGCCGTGTCCTTGCGCACGCTCTGAGCCAGATGCGCGCTATCCACGGGCGCTTCCGAGGGAGGTGTCAGTTCTCAATACCCACCCGCGGGCTAGCTGTGGCGAGCACTTACCGTTCCCCTCGCCAACGCTCTCCTGGATGAAAGAGCGAATGGGTTCCCTGTGAGGGGGGGAGGCGGACCTTATTGGGCTCGGCCTCACGGCGTTCCCAGGCGACGGCTGCGGGCTCGAGGCCTGAACGGGACTGGTGGATGGGCGAGAGGCATCGCTCGAGCGCCTTGTATTGAGGTAGAGACCAAGAGTGGGAGACGACATGGTGGTGACAGCCGCATCCACTTAGGGTGAAGACACCATGAGATGAGAGTGACGGCGACCAGCTAACAGTTAGAGCGGATGGAAGAAGATGTAATAGATCGGGGAACCGGCCTAAAAGGCCACTATCGTGATCAGATACGCAGAGACCCAAGGGCCGGCGCGATTCGTGGAAGTAGAATCGCCCTGGGAGATGTTATCTCGCATTAAGAATAAGAATATTAGCGTTGAGAGGTGATGACGGCAAACAACCGGAGCTAGCGCGGAATTCTGGGTCAACCAAGAAATCGCGCCAAGGGTTCGCGCCGTTAATCGGGCTTTGCGTTCAGTGGGACGCTAATCAAGCGATTATCGATAAAGCTAGTGTTCTGTCAAATATGAGGGTCAAGGATTTTGCTGTTAGTCGCCTGCGTGATGATATCAGCGTGCCGATACCACCATTTTTACTGTCCGTGTTCACGTGGACTCTGCCTCAAACAAAGGGCGAACAAAGGTATTTCAAGATATAGCACGACATCGGGCCGCGCCCGATTAAGCCCGGCCCAGGGTGATACATAGCATGGTGGGATATCTAACATCCGGCTTTCCATCCGGCTTCTATATGTATACGCTCGACGTTTAGTGTAACTCTCCACGGCGCAGGATTCTCCCTTGCCCTCCCTCCGTCCTCTCCGGATTCGGGAGCACCTCGCTACTGCCCTACTCGCCGCAACTAGCCTCGGGCCAGAAACTGCCTCAATGCCGCGGAGGCCATTAAACCATGCTTAAGGCGAGGATATCTTCATTCATCCTCTCCATTCACTCTCGCGAAATGTGATGAGCCTGGCACATTCCCGGCCACTCAGGACCCCCATCTTTGGACGGACTGTGAACGGCGGTATGGTGTTGCCTGGCCAAGTCAGCCCGGTATCGAGGCGTCCCGGGAAGACTTGAGCTGGAATGTCCTCCGGAGACGGTTATGTGAAAGGCACCATTCCTTCAACTCAGCTTCTGGAGGTATCCCTGCCCTATCAACCGCTCGACGTCCCCATGTCGCACATTCAGCTGGCTGTTTTTCGTCAACGTGATTGGCCTATTGAACACCTTTAGTTAGCATAGTACTCCCGTAGGTTATCCTGACGTTGTCGAACTCACCCATATTCAGTCTCTATCGTCCCCGCGTCCTTCAAGACTCTCACATCAATGAACAGATCCCTCGGCGGCTCCAGGCTCCCGGTCAAGTCGATATCTGTCCACTGGCCCTTATACGCCGCCAAAAGGTCTCCATAGCTCCTCACGTACTCCTCCTCGGCTGGACTCAGGCTGCTCTTTCCCGCCTCGTTTGCACCCGCCTTCTCCCTGACCTGTTCGCCTGACAGGTCCACAACGTCGTACCCCTTCCACACGAGCTCCTCCAGCTTGTCTGTCCGCGTCCGGTGGTATGCCAGCAAGCATCGCTTGTTCCGCCGCATGGACATGTAGTCTACCAGCAGCGTGCACGCGGTCGCGGGATTGGCCGAGGGGTCGAAGGAGCCTTCAAAGGGCTCCATTATGGCGGTAACATCTTCGTCGAGGTCGCGGATCTCGCGCGTCACGGAGCGGACTAGCTCGGTCTGGTAGGGGGGTAAGTGCGAGAGGTTCTGAGTCCGCTTCGCGTGGAGAACCTGCGAGGGGCGCGTTAGAGTAAATCCCAAACGCGTAGATCTTGCCGTAAGGGTCGCATAGCAACACGTACCAGTTTATTTCCCTGGTCTCCGTACATGTTTGAACAGAAATTTCGCGGTGGCTGATCAACTACACCAAGTGCTATAACTGCGGCTTCGATGCATATCCCTCGGCGCAGTGTTGCTGTTGTGCTGACTAGTACGCTTGGGTGGGCAGAGCTGCAGCCAGAACGCGCAGTTGGCGCATCATTACATACATAATGCCCCACCATGCATATCTGCCCCGCCTCTCAATTCCTTGTCCCACCAGCTGCTCTTCCTGATAATAAAAAGTTAAAATAGGTTCTCCGTGTGTCCGAAAAGATGTCACGGCAATCATCATGACACGGCAACATGCCAAGTTCTCCAATGCCGCAGCTACTGTTCCTATGAAGGTTACGAGAGACACGAAATTTATAGGTGCAGCAAGCGCAAAAAGGTTGGACGACGCGACGTTGGCTTTTCATAATTTCATCTCTATACGAGTATGGTTTCATCAGACCCAAGTCCCTCGCGTCCCAGTGCTCTTTGAGCCGCACTGGTAAATGAAAGCAGAAACCCGGCCCCCGACCCATACCCAAACACCCTCATGTCCGAAATCCCTCATAAACCAGTCGTAAACGTCATACAATCCTTTAGAGCTTCTGCATAGCAGCGACATCCGTGGACTGAACGTATTCATCGAGCTCCTGGATCTCCTCCTCTAGGTCCGAGACACTGATCTTCTCGTCCTCGACGACGATGTTGATCTGGAGCTTGTTGATACCGAAGCCAATGGGGACGAGCTTGGCAGCACCCCAGACGAGACCATCCCGCTCAATAGCACGGACAGCCGCCTCAAGAGCCTTCATGTCGGTCTCATCGTCTTGTGATTGGTCAGATTTTGCAACTTATCGAAGGAGGGGGGGATGCCAATAAGCATAGCACCAGTCTTGATGAAACTTACCCCAGGGCTTGATCTCCATGGTGACGATCGACTTCGCAGAGACCTTAGGCTTGGCCTCCTTCTTCTTCTTGTACTCAGCCAGACGCTCCTCGCGGATCCTGGCCGCCTCCTCGTCCTCCTCCTCATCGTCGCTGCCGAAGAGGTCGACGTCCTCCTCCGCCTCGGGGTTCTCGGCAGGGTTCACGGTCACCTCGCTAGTCTCAGGGCCGTAGCTGCTGTAAGACTTGGAGGCATCGCCGGGAAGGTTGGAGAATTCGGTCTCGTGCGAGGCGATGTGCTTGTACCAGCGCGCGGCGTGGGGGTACTTCTCGGCATCAGGGCTAGACTGGACAGCCTTGTAGACGGCAACATCAGCCTGCGAGGGAGAGTCGCTTTATTGAGTATTGTTAGCCGCACACGTCCAAACGTCAATAGACGCGATAAATTGCTCAGTTCGAGTATGCGACTTAAAATAGCAAAAGGATGAAGCAATGCGAGAGGCGTATCAGAGTTGCACAAAGTGCTTGTTGGGTCGTTCAAATAGCAGGTCTTGAGGCTGCCTCAGAAACACGGACCAATTTTTCTCATCATAAAAGCCCAATGGTGGAGAGGGATCGAAAGAAGCAAAAAGCTGGATAGAGAACACGAGAGAAGACATACCCAACGATGTACGACCGGCTGGTCACCCAGGTGTTCAGCGCTGAGGCGAGTTAGACAAGCTTGGGTGCCTCGAGTTGGGTCTAGGGCGAGAATCTTGACGCACCGGTGAGACCAGCATCAGAAAGGAGGTCGGTGAAGCCCATTTTGATGGATCGGAGGACGAAGCTCGATTGGAACTTGAAAAGTCGGAGGAAGAAAGGTTCGAAGTTGAAGAGGAGAGAAATGTGTTGGGTTTTAATGGAACAAGGGGCCGCGGCGGGGTTCAAATCATTCAAATTTTCTCGCGGTGGAC
The DNA here is from genome assembly GCA_030271035.1 of Microascus cirrosus. Classification (NCBI taxonomy): domain Eukaryota; kingdom Fungi; phylum Ascomycota; class Sordariomycetes; order Microascales; family Microascaceae; genus Microascus; species Microascus cirrosus. Next base: position 27,124 of record JAMBUN010000006.1, read on the forward strand.
TGGGTAACGGGAAAACGAGGGGAAACTGCCCCACTTCCAGCAACCCAGGTGCTTCGGCCAATTGAGGCTGGGCACGAGGGAGGCGGGTACCAGAGGGGGGCTCTTGCAAGTTCAATATTTGCCTTCGAGCCAGGTTGGGCCGACGGGGGCTGTCAGCCAGTTGACGTCCCCTGGTCATTGGCCAGAGCTGACGCGAAGTCAACTAGCTGCCTGCCTCGAAGTCGCCCCAGGCGCTCGAACACCTCAGCCTCGAGACTCTGAAGCTCTTCTCCCAGTTTGGAAAGAGTGACCTCAACAACCGAACACGACGAGGTCTTCTCTTCCATCTTGAAACCTCTCCACGTCTTCTACACCGCCCCAAATTCTCCGTGACCATAATTACCGATAGGAACAGCCATGTCCATAGTTCCAATCATCACCTTCAAGGCGGGCATCTGCGACGTCACTGTAAGCTAAAACACTATAGCTCCATCCCCCTTTCGATGCAAACACTGACGGCTCCCGTCTTTAGGAGTCGGTAGGTCAGCCGCTCAAAGTAACACCGAAGCCTGAGAAGGGGTACCTCTACCTTTACCAAGAGGATGGTAAGCTCATAGCAATCGCGCGTCTGTGTGGAATCCCACGGCCTTTCGGCGGCTGACACGTGCCAGATCTCGTCCATTTCTGCTGGCGGGAACGGGACGCCAGTCTCGATGACGCCAAGCTGGATCTTGTAATGATCCCAACCGACGGTCACTTCGTTCCCTACAAGCACGACAACCCCACCGCGAAGACGAACGGCCGCATCTTCGTCCTCAAGTTTTCCTCTTCTTCCCAGCGACACCTCTTCTGGCTTCAGTCTAAACCGCAAGGCCGCGATGGCGACCCGACCTGGCTGAGCCCCAGGGACCGCAAGATCGGCGAGATCGTCGATGCGCTGCTACAAGGAGAGGAACCCAACGTCGCGCAGGAGCTAGCGTCCGTCAGGAACTCGGACGATCGCGGCGACGATAACGACGAGCCCATGGAGGATGTTGAGGGCAGTCGAGACCCGCACGATCACAGTCATGGTGGTGGCGGCGGCGCGGGGGCCGACGCTACCGGCGGAGATGTGAGGCAAGAGGGCGAGGGCGCTCGTGAGGGTGGTGCCGACGGCGGGCGAGCGTAGGTTATACCTTAACACACTGTTCTATGTCTTTTCGATCGGCCATGACGGGGCGTTTACCTGCCCCTAATGCTCCGCGCGTTGGAAAATTTAGAGAACGTGGGCAGGACGCCTCGTCATGTATTCCTAGATCTCGTGTACAAAATGAAAGCTGCACCCCACCCACAAGCGCGCCTAGTCGGCCTAATTCTCCACGGCAGCCTTGAACTTTATGTTCGATGAGGATGACGCTAACATATTTCAGGGCGTCATCATTCACTGAGGACGACGCATCTGCCGCCGTGAGGAATCTGCTGCAGTCTCTGTCGGGAGGCCAGGGAAGCGCGGGTGGCCATCAGTCGGAGGACAAGGAGACTTACCCTTACCTAACGCATCTTCTGCCAAAGGAGGAAACGCTACCTGTTCTTGAAACCGCTTCAGAGGAGTACATCGATAGTCTTCTAGGGCTCCTACCTCCAACCGTCATTATGCTGGCCGCTGGCTCGGGCACAAGCGCCACGATCGCCGATCCATCGCCGGACTCGCTGGCAGCGGCGCACACTTCGCTGAGCACAAGAGATAAGAAGCTGCTCCTCGAAAAGGTCTTGCGCAGCCCGCAGTTCCACCAGTCTCTCACGAGCTTGACCCTGGCGATCAAGGACGGAGGTCTTCCGAATGTGGCGGATGCGCTGGGGGTCAAGGTGGCCAACGGAGGCTACATCAGGGGCGGCGGAATGCCTCTTGGAGGGGATGGAGCTATCAAGGCATTTGTTGAGGGTATGAAGAAGACTGTGGAGGAGGAGCAGCAGTAGATATATGCTGTGCTTAGTTGTTCCCAAGGCCTTATGCCAAGGTATTCATGTGCCTCCTACTTATAAGAAGAAGCCACAGCGAAGCCACGGCTTAGATCGATCAGTAAATAAAAGTACGGTGACATCTTAAAAACTTGTTTCCTCTGCTGTGCTAAGCTCTCTTGGTGAGATTCGAAGTGTTCAAACTCAGGGGCTCCTGGTGCAGCCATGGGACAGTTATGCAGAGTCCAAGCCGCACAGACCATTCAAATGGACCACACCCAGGTACCCACCCACGTCACTGTGCTGCACCTGTACCCACCTACTTCTGGAAGCTTTATCCACATGAGACTCTTCCCGCGCACCTCTCTCTAAACACAACATAGGACTGGCGGCACACAACCCATCCAAGTTTCGGTCCAGGTAATTGTCACAAAAATGGCAGATACACCACTGTCTTTTCCCACCAACGTGGAGGAGTTTGGCAATGACGACCGCATCTCATATTCGCGACTGAGCAACAAGTACATCGCCGTCCACGACGATGGCTCCGAGTTCGAGTTCCACCCCGAGCTGAAGCGGTGGATTATAGCAGCGGATGATGAGCATGACAATTTCGACCTTGGCGCAGCCCCCGACGCTCTATCGAAGAAGAGAAAGTCGAGCGCGACGGAAGACGAGGTAAGCGGGTCTGCTACCTGACGCAGCTTTGCCGACGCGACAGAGCCTCTCTTTTCTTGCTATCCGACGCTCGGAATACTATAACTTCTCCAAAGTGGACGGTGCGGGTAGAGAGGAGGTATGAATGGAAACTAACGGGGCGAATTGTTTTCGCGGGGACAGGAGAACACAAGTCAAGGCAAGAAGCAGCGCCCGAGCAAGAAGTCCAAACCTCCTCCCGCCCCCAGGCAGAATACGGCCGTCTACGTCACCGGTCTACCACTCGATGCGACCGTGGAAGAGGTATACGACCTCTTCTCCAAGAAATGCGGCGTCATTGCCGAGGAGATCGACAGTGGCAAGCCCAGGATCAAGCTATACACGGACGAGAAGGGCGAGTTCAAAGGTGACGCGCTGGTGGTGTTTTTCAAGCCCCAGTCGGTGGAGATGGCCATAATGCTCCTCGACGAGACCGAGTTCCGATACACCGAGTCAGGCCTGTCAGAGGGCAAGATCCGGGTCCAAGCCGCCGACTCGAGCTACAAAAAGACCACCTACGATGAGGAACCTACCAAATCCGGAAATGGTGAGCGGCCAAAGCCGAAAAACGACAGGGACAGGCAAAAGATTATCAGGAAGACGCAGAAGCTGGATGCCAAGCTCGCCGACTGGGATGACGACGATCCGCAGCAGGAGGAGACCCGTGTGTCCAAGGTGGTCATCCTCAAGCACATGTTCACGCTGCAGGAGCTGGAGGAGGACCCCGCGGCTCTCCTGGAGATCAAGGAGGACATCCGCGAGGAATGCGAGAAGCTCGGTGAGGTCACCAACGTGGTTCTCTACGACCTGGAGCCCCAAGGCGTGGTCTCCGTCAAGTTTAAGAGGGCCGAGTCAGCAGATGCCTGCGTGGACCTGATGCAAGGGCGCAGCTTTGCCGGGAGGGTGGTTGAGGCGAGACTTTCCTTTGGAAAGGAGAGGTTCAAGGAGTCTAGCAAGAAGCATGACAGCGACGAAGAGTAACGTTCTGGGCCGAGACGACATGAAGCATGGCCATGGTTTGTAGCCGTGTTTCCTAGTGTACACCATCAATACTATACCCTGTTTACATTGCCCTCACTTCCTCTTTCCAATCCCAGCCTATGCGTGTATCCCACCTGCCCTACTCCAGCCATGTCGCCTCGATGTTCGTCTTTTCCCCAGCTACAAACCAGACAGCCGCCTCGATGATCTGGTAGACTACGCGCAGTTCATGGTCATCTAGCAGACCCCGTCAGCTGGAAAGCTCCGCAAGCACGAGGCCCCCTCCCGGTAGGGGGGCTAGTAGGAGAGAAGGAAACAGAGCGCATACTTCTAGGTGCGTATATTAACATAAATGTCTCGTTCACACGCATGTACCTCCTCGCCAACGGATGCCTCTCTCCCCAGCCGCCCTCCAGCACCGCCCCTATGTCCTCCGGATGCAGGTTCATGTGCATCGCCCGATCGGAGTCGTGTATGTGAAGGATCTCCCCGCGGCAGGTCTCATTGACGGGCCGCCGCGCGAAAAGGCCCAGGCCGTGCTTCTCAAAACAGGAGCGTGCGGTTGTGAGTGTCTCGGAGTGGGCGGCAGCGAGGGACTGCAGAGTGGATCGGAGGGAGAGATATGAGCTTTCTGCGCCGCGCTGGTCGAGCTGGCGGTGGGGTATTATGCCAGCAACTTGGGGGCGAGGGCCCTTCCGGCTGGGAAGGTTTTTCTGGGCTAAGATTCCGTGGCGGGGGCTTCGTGTTGGATCGGAGGGCGGCGGAGACAGAGGGTCGCGGAGGGCGAAGATGCGTAGCCAGGATATCGTGAGGTAGCCCCTAAACGTGGACGGGACGCCGCCACGGCCGAGGTTGAGAAAGTTACGGTAGTCATGGTATATGAGGAGGGTAGCGGCGGTGGCGATTAGGACTTCTATGTAGAGCGGCGATACGAAGCAGGCCGTGAAGATTGCGGCGAGGGTAAAGCCAATGATGGCAGAGTCATCGAGCGTGACTGGGAGCGCGTCCTGATGAGGCATGAACGAGTCTGGAAGGGTGTTGTGCAATTGGGTTCCCAGGGATTCTTTCCCTGCTTTAGGATGAGCGGTTAGAGTGCCCGACATGCTGGTAATGTGATGATACTACGAGACAAAGAGTGATTCCTAGGACACAATGAAGAATCGGATAGGGACGAGGACAAAGGGCACGAGTGGTTCAACGTCATATAAGGAGTCCCCATCACAGGAGGCCAAGGGGCCCCTCACTTGCCAGTTTCCTGATGTACTTATGCTTTCCCCCAACACATACTCGGTGATTGGACCAGAGGAGGGCTTATAGCCCGGTGGACGCTCCGTATTACCCTACGATGTGTGGCTTTAGACTTCGGGTGATCCCACCTATAGCCACCTCTCGCACAGGATGACCAGAAGACCGTGAGGAACCAAGTCGGGAGGGATCAGGGGCGGTGTGGCGGTGGCCCTGGTGCAGGGCGGCACGCTTTACGGAAGCGATATCTTGAGCGGACTATCGGTTTTTGTCGGGTATAAAAGTAGGGCTTGGGGTTGTGTCGCTAATTCAGCGTCATTGGCGGGAAGATCTGACGTCAATTATGTCCCGGCTCAGCGGCTCGACGCATGACCTCGTCAACGTATCCCATCTCTTCAGCTGGGCCCCACCACAGTTATATCGCTGGTGCTTAGCAGCAGCGGGCGCTGTGTGGGGATCGGGGATCGGGACCTGCATGGACGGGCGGGGACAGACGGGGAGCTTTTGCCCCGCCAAATCGTGCTGTAGCGGGGCGCTGATTCCTGGCCGAAACTTCACCGTGTGAAAGCTGGGCGTCGTGCACTAGGGTCGAGCTAGGAAAGCGCATAGAGCAGTCGCCCGGGGATTACCATGGACTCTTTTAGGCCCGAGGTTCGGGACACTGGGGCCTGTCCAACTTTGCAGTAAGTAGGAGCAATGGGGAGCCACGTCGAGATCTAAGACTAATAGGGCCCCGGCAAGCCCGCTCAAGATATTCGACGCCGCGAGGGTTGCGGACCGCTTCGTCTACACCTCCGCCCCAATGGTGCGTTATAGCAAGGCAAGTTTGATGCTGAGATCGCCAAAATGAGGTCAAGGAGACTAAGACGTGGTACAGCTGGCGTTCCGGCAGACGGTGCACGACTTCGGTGTTGACCTCTCATGGACACCCATGATTCTATCCAAGGAATTCAACCGGAGCCAGATAGCTCGGGACAGCGGTAGGCTCATCCCCAGCTCCCTTCATATGTCCGCCCTCTCACGGCTTAGATTTTACAACCACCAGGAACCCAAACCCCACAATCGTCCAATTCGGCGCCAACGACCCCCGGGAGCTCTCGAGATCCGCAACCCTCGTAGCCCCATTCGCGAACGGTATAGATCTCAATTGTGGGTGTCCGCAGTCGTGGGCCTGCGCATCAAGTCTCGGCGCCGCGCTGATGGACAAACGGGAGCTTGTGCGGGATATGGTGGTTGAGACGAGGGAGGCATTGACAAGAGATGGGTGGGAGCGGAATCAGGAGAGTAAGCGGGGGAGGAGCGTTAGTGTGAAGATACGGATCCATAAGGACTTACGGTACGCCTTTCCATTCCCCCACCTAAGCCTACGAACTGCTAGCTAAGTTGTGGGCTAGGAAGACGTTTGATTTCATAAACACGGTGGTGCGAGACGCTCACGAGCCTCTGGTGGACTTCATAACCATCCACCCCCGAACGCGCCACACCCCCTCCTCAACCCCCATCAACACCGAAGCCCTCACCCTTCTCGCCTCCGAATTCGGCCCTAAGATCCCCCTGCTCCTTTCCGGCGACGTCTTCACCCTGCCCAACCTCCCAATCCCGAACCCCTACAACTCAATTGAAGAACCACGGCCCTCAACCACCTACATCGCAGGGTTCATGTCCGCCCGCGCCCTCCTCTGTAACCCTGCGCTCTTTGCAGGGCACACGACCTGCCCCTGGGCCGCGGTTGAGTCTTTCATGCGGAACGTCGCCCGCGCCCCGATTCCACTGCGGCTCGTGCAGCACCACCTGAGCGAGATGTGCGGGCCGGGGATGGGTCCGGAAAAGGCGGCATTGCTGGACCGGAAGGAGAGAGGTGTGTTATCAGACTTGGGGAGCATGCTCGACGTGATGGATTATATGGATAACATAATCGCATTGAAGACAGGGAGAGTCGGGGGTGTTCCTAGGGGTTGAGAGGCACGGCGTGGGCGTCTTCATAGACCCGGGACGGACTGCTTTTGCCCATCATCTGTGCACCAGCCCACGATCAAGGAGAGGCAGTAATATCAGGCACAACCGTATCTGATAGTGTTTGGCGTCTCGTTGACGATTTTATTGGTCATTTATCGTGGGTATCTCATAACTTCTCCACCCAAATTGAGGCTCCTGGTGCTGAAAACCAACCGAACGCCAATTCCCAGCCGACCCTATCGTTCCACCACACACCCATTCCCATTCTCAACACAGTGAACCCCGTTTTAACGCCGCTGCTGCATAAACCCAGCACGAAGGGCTAAGATCTGTGTCCGTTCTGCCTCAGGCAACGCGTCGATAGTAGCTTGCGGGAGCTCCATTACCGCACGCATGAGGGCTTCGGAATCCTGCCCCGCCGGGGCGGCGGGAGGGGCGGCAGGAGGTGCCGCATAGGTGGGCTGTGCGGGCTGCGGCGGAGCATACGGGGTTGCGGCAGTTGGCGGCGTATTGGTCATTACGGGCGGCGGGGGAACGCCAGGGAACCCGGACACGGGGGGGGGCTGGTAACCCATGGGCTGTTGCGGCGCCTGGGGTGGTACTGCCGGTGCACCTCCCTCGAGTACGGACGAGATGGATTCAGGGGAGACGAGGTTCATGAGCAATAGCGCCTGGAAGACGGCATATGCTAGTTGAGGCGCCTGTTGGAGGAGCTCAGTCGCGCGAGAGGGCTCGTTCGTGGCGAGGACTTTCATCTGGGTGAGAATGTCGAGGAGTTGCGCGGGGGGAAGCGTGTTCAAGGTTCTTGAGATCGCATCGGTACATGTGACTCCGGGTGGGAGCTCCTTTCCGGCAGGTAGCGGAGGAAGAGAACTCTGGGTGCTCGATGGCAGGACTGAGCTCATGCCATTCGAGGGATGGATGCTGGCTGTGGCCCCCGCAGTCTAAAGGCGAAGTATTAGAAGTGAAATAATAGAGTACCGAGGTAGGAGAGGAAACGAACCTGGGCATGGTCTCCATCAGCGTCATCGTCCCCACCTCCTTCATTAGAGAAGTCCACCCTGAGTCTTCGACCTTTGATCTCGTAGTTGTGAAGGTTTCGCACAGCAGATGACGCAGAGTCTGTTGGTGAGAAGGGAGGTTAGCCCAACAGTCACAGGATATCCAGAAAGCAAGGGCGCCATACCAGAGTCGGGATACTCGGCGAACCCGAAGCCTTTCGGACGTCCAGTTTCCCGGTCGTATACGAGGCGGAAGTTAACCACCTTCCCAGCACTGCTGAAAATCTGGACTATCTGCTCTTCGGAAAGGTCTACCAAAGGGTCAGTATGCTTTCCATGGCCGAAGGGTGACTATCTGGTGCCTTGCCGTATGGGATATTCCCCACAAAGACCACGCGGGACGGCGGTTTGGTCGACATTGTGGGATGGCTAGGGAAGGAAGCGACAGTCGTTCCAAGAAACTCGGCGAGGGAGCGGTCACTCGGTTTTGATGCGTTGGTATTGTCGACGGGCCGAGGGAACCGTATCTCGTGGGCCAATGTTTCACAGTAGAGGTTCGAATGGCCGTACAGCTCCCCAAAAAAAAAAAAAAAGATCGGAGAAGCTTGCAGTCGGAATCCTTCGGTCTTTTTGGCCTTGGAATGAGCAGCGAGGGGCCTAATCGCGACCACAGCTCCATTGCTTTTTGCATGTCCAGCATTTTAAGTGTTGAACTTTATGTAAGCGACCTTCCGTGTATAGGCCAATCATAAACGGCCGGTGGGGCCCATGCACGTTGAACAGTGCTAGCCGCAGGCGCAGGTCCCAGCGGAGCTGGCTGGGACACCGCAGCGTGCTTTACGTGTCAGAAGTGAATTGTGGCCTCAATTACCCGCAAGCTCCCAGCTCCCCGACTTACTTTCCACCCGCTCTTCCTCAACATCTACAGCTCGGGCAAGTGCCAATGGCAACTCTGTCCTCATAACCTGGAAACACGGTCCATATCAAGGCTTTAGGCTACCTTTCTAGCAGTTCCACAGAGATCCGCCGAGCTCAAGCTATATTCCCACCCTTGTGTAAGACCCTAGAAGGGCAGCCGACCCCACCGGCGCAACGTTCGCCATGGCCAAATCGAGGTTTACGAAGCTCGATGCCTTCACGAAGACCGTCGACGAGGCGAGGATCAGGACCACTTCGGGAGGCATAGTGACTATCGTCGCGCTTTTCATTGTCTTCTGGTTGGCCTGGGGAGAATGGAGCGACTACAGGACCGTTGTCATCCACCCGGAGCTGATCGTAGACAAGGGTAGAGGTATGACAATATCGGTGGTCGACTCCTCATGTTCATTTGCTGACTGCGTCCCTAGGCGAGCGAATGGAAATCCATCTCAACATAACCTTCCCTAAAGTTCCTTGCGAACTGCTTACACTCGACGTCATGGATGTATCTGGCGAGCAGCAGTACGGAATCATGCAGGGCGTGAAGAAGGTTCGCCTGCGGCCTCAGAGAGAAGGTGGTGGTGTCATTGAGGCCAAGGATCTAACTCCGTAAGTCCACACTCAGAGAAACCAACCCCCCTGCCTACACCATGATAATTTTCTGACCATGCGACTGTAGGGATGTCGCTGTCCACCTCGACCCCGACTACTGTGGAGACTGTTACGGGGCCAAGCCTCCGCAGAACGCGCAGAAACAGGGCTGCTGCAACTCCTGTGAGGAAGTTCGCGACGCCTATGCGCGCGAGGGCTGGGCGTTCAAGACTAGCAATGTCGAACAATGCGAACGCGAGCACTACTCGGAGAGGCTGGCAGAGCAGAAGATGGAAGGCTGCCGTATTGAGGGTACCCTTCGTGTCAACAAGGTTGTGGGCAATTTCCACCTTGCCCCCGGACGGAGCTTCAGCAACGGCAACACCCATATCCACGATCTTGGGAACTACCAGGAGCCGGGTCCCAACGGATACAGGCATGACTTCACCCACATCATCCACACGCTGCGGTTCGGGCCCCAGCTACCGGAGGACGTGACCAAGAAGCTCGGCTCCAATGCGCTGCCCTGGAACAACTACCACATGAACCCGCTCGAGGGAAGTCGCCAGAACACCAGGGACAGCCAGTTCAACTTCATGTACTTCCTGAAGATCGTGCCGACGTCTTACCTGCCGCTAGGCTTTGAGAACAAGGTGCGGCGGATGGTCAACCCTGACCGGACTGATCTAGGGGCGCTGGGCGCATCTGGTGATGGGAGCCTCGAGACGCACCAGTACTCAGTGACCAGCCACAAGCGCAGCTTAGCAGGTGGGGACGACGAGGGCCATAAGGAGAAACTCCACGCACGAGGTGGAATTCCCGGCGTGTTCTTCTCCTACGTAAGTTCAAGACCTGAATTCCCCGCAAGCGTGAGGCATGAATGGTGCATTCTGACACCCCACACAGGATATCTCCCCTATGAAGGTGATCAACCGCGAACAGAAGTCTAAGACCTTCACCGGGTTCCTCACTGGTCTCTGTGCCGTACTTGGTGGCACACTTACCGTCGCTGCAGCGGTGGACCGCGGTCTCTTCGAGGGAGCGACCAGGCTGAAGAAGCTGCGGTCAAAGGACCTCTGAGGGTGAGAATTCATGACTGCGGAGTTGGTGTGTGTGTGTGTGTGTGTGTGTGTGTGTGTGTACATGAGGCTTGCAGTGTGTATGCACCAAATAGAATCGTGTAAGCATTGGTTTTCGGAGTTTCTTGGAAAGTTGGGGCGATAACTGGTGTTTTTTTTTTTTTTCGAGATTTCATATACAAGGTGATACAGACAAAATCACACGAAAAAAGAATTGTACAGTAGCGTGCGGCCCGAATTTGAAGTTCAAATAAACTGCGTTCCGACCGCTTGTTGATCCCGCTTCTTCTTGTTGTTCTTGTCCTTCTTGTCCTTCTTCTTCTTCTTCTTCTTCTTCTTCTTCTTCTCTAGCGGGGGAGAAGCGTCATCATCCATCTCATCCCGCGTCCTGTGGAGATCCAATCTAATTACGTCCCTCGTGCAAGGGGCGTTCGGATCTTGAGTCCACTCCCTGCTGAGCAACCGCAAATCAACGATGGATGCTCCATGCATACCCGGGTACATGGATATTGCCATCCTGCGGGCTGCCGTCTCGCAACCGGGGTACCTGCATGGCGCCGCTGCTTAGCGCAACGAGGGACAATCGTGGGATTCTACCGGACATAAACCGTGGGACGGGAAATGAGATCATCTTGGAACGTGCGCGACGAAGGAGGGTGGTTTCACGTTTTGGGCGGGCCTTGTACTGTACTGTACATTTCTCCGGTATTGCTTCCGTTTCTTGCAATAATATGAAAGTGAATACTACGTTGTCAGTGCTTATTATTAGGGGTTCGTCTGGCGTCGGGACTTGCTGTCGGGGCAATTTCCCACCGGCGCCAATTCTCCGCAATGCTTTCTTTTCCTTCGACGCGGTTTCGGACCGAGGGACTCCAGGCTCATTACGGGGAAAAGCTTAGTGATGCTTAGCGTTAGTGAACCTTTGAGAGGAATCGAGTTCGAACCCGATGCATCCATCGCTCTGTCAATACGCAATGACATTAGCCCCGCTGATAATAACAGCGTTTGGTAGTTTCGGGAAACGAAGGGCTAGACTTGAAACATCGGGGACATGCCGTTACAAGGCCTAAATGACAAAGGGGAAGGGCCTCTCCGTAGAGCGGTCCAAGAGAAACAGCTGGTGTTCCAAGACAAGGTCCTCCGTTACCCCAGCATGGAGACATCGCCGGAGGTAGCCCAGCAACCGGGCCTGCATCGTGCTGTTGTTCAATAGTCGTGATAGTGGAAAAGCAAGATGAGGTAACGGGCCTGCACACTTGGCGCCTTCGTAATCCACTCTCCAAAGTCGCCGTCTTTAAGACACCGGCGCCTTTCGTAATAAGGAATTCTTGGCTCAGGTTGCGTGGTCGTCCAGCATCACCGGCGGCAGGAGCCGGTGTGGCGATATTGCTCTATCGTGTTCGCAGTATCTGCGGAGCTAGACCCCAAACGCAGTTGGCTATTTTTGGGCACTGGGCAGAGGCACTTGGCGGAAGCCAAGACTTCGCTATCGGGTTTTGGCACCAACGCCCAGCTTTTTCCGTGGCCTTTCCTATTGCAGTCGTCAGTTGCTTGAAAGGGACTAACTGGGGATGGGGCGAAAGTTGGACAGCTGCCTTGCGCATCGTATTCCCAAGCCACAATTAGATGGCGTATGCAGGTGTCAGATGCGGTTGGCTCCCTCAAGCCTATTCGTCATTTTGAGGGGGCTATTGGGGGAAACTTAACAGGCGAATGATAGACGTTGTTCTTGCTCCATCCTATAAGATGTGTTGAGACCTCCGCGGCGCATTCTGCCGTTCGCCGCTACAAATGACCAGAATCCCTCCGTTACGAATACTGTGTCTGGCATAGGTCCGTACGGTCCTTGGGGGGGCTCAGGGGTAACGAACGCCACAAGCAGGTCACAAGCTCGGCAACCTGGGGAAGGGGGCCCATCCCTGTCGCGCATAATCAGAGAGTGTTGACAGCCTTCGTACTGGCGATATCTTCCTTGCGTGCGCTTAGGTGCACGTTCGTCTGATTATTAGATAATTTCCAGAAGCCGGCGTCGAGCTCATATATCCATTGATGTTGATGGATGCAGGTACCCGGTATTAATCAAGAGCCGTCCATGTACCGGGGATGCCACCAACCTCGGGCGGTCTTCGTTCCCTGTTTTGACGTCCACTGTTTGGCGCGCGCCGACTTACCAGAGACGAAATACTTTGGTTCTAAACAGGGACAGGGGTTTCAACTGTGGCTCATTTGCCTTCTAGCGTCCATATTAGCGTGCTTCCATGCTAGGGGTGTGGCCCGAAAATGGGCTTGGCAGCGTATCGATCTCAGGAGTCCTAATTTGATACTGTCGCAACGCCCCGACGAAGAACGGGCCCCTGCCGTAACGTTCTTCTACCCCGTGGGAGCCACAACACAGGCCCAGACCCCCTGCATGCTTCTGTTTGGACGCTTGATTTTTGTGAACGCCCCCTCCAAACATCGAACTCCTCCCAACATCTGGTTTTCTTCGCTCCCACGTCGAGTGCCCAGTCCCTGCGTCACGATCTGCACAGCTGGGCCACGGCATTCCACCAGGACGATCCCTTTGCCACCGCTCGCTTCCGCCGCCCAACCCGCCTGATCGCTCCGCCCAAATTACGACCGAAATACGAGCCTCCTCCATCTTCGTTACAAACCGACCACGTCCACTCCCGATCACGATCCGGGTCACGTTCGTTTTAACAGCACTGCGATTTCTAGCACTAGGAGTATACGTTTCCAGTCGCTTCTTCGACCGAGCCTTGGCCCCTATAATTCAGACGACTCTTTGTGGCCCCGTCTTGTCGCATCGACCCATGCGCCCATCCCGCCGCTTCTATGGGTTTGATTCGAACTGATCGACTTATGCGCCTTCTGATCTGCCGACAGGCGTCCTAGAGCCGTTTCCAGAATTTGTCAAAGGACCGCGCGAGCTGTCCCTAGTCAATCGCCTCACACATCGTCGTCATTGACGGACGCCTTCGCTTCTCGGCTGGATGGACGTATATCCCTGTTTGCGCCCATCAAGACACCATCCTACCTATTAGCGCCAGGGCACGCGACAGTAAATTGCAGTTCGAGCTGAGGAGCGACACAACCCAACGAAACATTACTCTTTGGTGGTGAACCCATAGTCGACACGGCAGCCACGCCGTCTCGAACATTCATAATGACCAACCCACCTGATCCTCTCGACCTTCGGGCAGCTTCCCAAGCATCCTCACGGGGCCCTATTCGATCCCCACGCCATCATGTTGCAGGGGAGGCGCCACCCGAATTGTCCCCACTCGATGCCTTCGCCTTGCAGAGCCGGCTTCTCGCGAGGCAGCTGGGGGAGACAAATCCTAGGAGCGGCCGACGCGTTAGCCGACTACCGCCTTTGAACGCCTCGAGTCCTCTAATTGTCCAAGCTCGTTCCGACTATTTCAGGTCCATGTCTAACGACTCAGCGTCCACGGGCCGGAGCAGTCCAGACGAGCACCGCGACAACGGCTTAGGACTGAGAACGGAAGTGGAGGATATCGGGGAGGACCGCCCGGTTTCTGTTCACCCCACCCTGAGTGGTGTCCCTCCCCCAGTCTTCGAGGATGTGCCGGTGCCTGCGATACCCCGCGACATCCTCGAGAGGGAGCAGGCGGACGAACACAAGGCAGGCATGTCTGCATTCAACGCGAGACGCGACGAGTCGCCAAATCCAATCGACGAACGTGTTCCAGTACAGAATGCCATCTCGACTGATGATGCTATCCCTATACCATCTGACAAGACCTCTGGCTTATCCCCTTCTATGCGGGACCCTGCGTCTGCTGTCTCGTCCCCCGACCGGCCGTCGCAGCAAAGCGAGACGTTTGACTCGCTGGGGCTTGCACCTCCCCGTCCTCCGTTCCAACAGAGATCTTCTAGCGGCATGTCTTCACTCGAGACAACAGATGAAGAGGCGCCGAGCCCTATGACCAGCTCACTTAGTTCTCTTCCGCCAAGGAAGCTGTCTAGCGGCAGCGGTGTCTCTGGTCCACAGCTCTCACCAGCGATACCCCAAACCAAGCGCTCGCCCTCTATAGGCTCGGAGGCCCCCACGCCTTCCCCTCGCCCGTTCAACTTCTCGAGGCCCATGAGTAGGGTTTCGACTCCCGCCCAGGAATACCCTTTCCCGAAGGCTACTACACCCGGTCAGGATAACTCTTTCCCCAAAGTTTCGACTCCCCACCAGGAGTATCCTTTCCCAGAGACTCCCCAGGAGAGCCAGACGACTTTCCCAGAAGATGATGAACCTGCCGCCGCCCCGCAAAGTGCGAATGAGTCTTCGGAGAGCACGGATGATGCCAAGGCAGCGCCGTCGTACATCTACTCCAAATTTACTCTTCCAAGGGGTAAAGCCGTTCGGCCCTCGCTGCAGCCTGACAGTCAGCTATATAATTTGTGGGATCAGGCCAGCAGCCAGTTGCGTGGCGCGCCTCCATCCCCTCCCGTGCGGCCTTCAAGCTCTGAGAGCCCGGATCTTCCCAGCGATTATAGTGTAAGGGGTCCGTCTTTAGAGCAGAGCAGCAGTGTGGGTCCGGCACCACAGCCGTCGCCGAACCCAAGTCGTCCATCCACTGAAGGGGGAGTACCGTTCGCAGAGGATGAGGCTCCGCGAGGAAGAACCTTGATCTCGCAGAACCACGATGGGATGCGTGGTAAGACGGCCCTGTCCATCTCCACTCAAGACTCGTCGAGCACTATCAAGCCGAGTCCGAGATCACACGTAACGCCTACGTCGATATCGGAGATGACCGCCGAAGAACATCTCGCCAAAGGTATCGAGTGCCACGAGAGCGGGTCCCTGAGCAAGTCAACCTACCATCTTCGGCTCGCAGCACGGCAAAATCACCCTACCGCCATGCTTCTCTACGCCCTTGCGTGCCGCCATGGGTGGGGGATGAGGGTCAACGAAAGAGAAGGGGTCGAGTGGCTGCGGAAGGCTGCTGAGTATGCCGGCCTGGAAATCGCCGATGACGAGGGCCAACAGAAGGAGGGCAAGCATGTTGATTTCATGCAAGCCAAGACGCGGAAGGCTCAGTTCGCGTTGAGTATCTATGAGCTCGGCGTCAGTCACATGAATGGCTGGGGGATAGAGCAGGACAGGGCGTTAGCACTGAGGTGTTTCGAAATCGCCGGATGTAGGTTTTCCACCCTCTTATGTCTCTTGGGTTTCTAATGGGCGTGCTGACTCTTTGGCTAGCATGGGGTGATGTGGACGCGCTTGCAGAAGCGGGCTACTGTTACGCCCAGGGGTTAGGATGTAAGAAGGATATGAAGAAAGCTGCCAAGTTCTATCGGATGGCCGAAGCCAAGGGGATGAGCATGGTCGGAAACAGCTGGTGAGTGATTGCGACGTTTCAAGCCTTGCGCAAAGAAGTGTGTAAGGCCGCCTAGCTAACCGGTTATTCTATCTAGGATCCATAAACCAAAGTACAACGACGACGAAGATAAGGGACAAGCGGCTGAATCGAAGAGTCGCAAGAAGTCTCGCAGCAAGTCCCGTACCAGGAGTCTCTTCGGCCGGAGACCCACCACATCTAGCACATAGACGCCGGCCTTTCCAGCATTCTTCTGCCTCTGACGATAACGACTTGCCATCATCACCAGCGTCTGCATTTTCGGAGTTTCCAGGTGCTTATTGTTTTCAGAGGCGTGCTTTTCTTCTTCTCGCATCGCGGAGGTCATCCCTGTCTCGCTGTTATGAACCCCTTATCACTGTCCGTCTCTAGGAACGGCCGTAAATATGGGGGCGAGGAGGATGCCTTGGACATATAAGCCCCTTCTTCCTTGTCCTTAATTGCCAATTGTCCTCTGCTCTTGCTCGTTGCCATAGGCAGCTTAGGTGGGAAGTCAGTGCGTTTTTCCCTGCGTCATGATGAACGAGGATTAGGAGGGGATGTTACAAGGTGCCGCAACATGTATTTGTTTTCGCTTCCTAGTCGAACTTGACGGAGGAAAATCCCTTTTTTACGTCGCTGTACATATCTAATTCTTTGGGCACGAAGCCCACCCTCGTCCTGGAGGATGGGGAGGTTGATAATTAATCGGTTTGAACATTGCCATAATATTAGCGGTGCTTTCGCGATGTTTTACGATCCCGATCTGTCACTTACGTCTATGCAAGCCCAACTGCCACGATATACAAACCTTGCTACGCTAGAGCTTATTTCGAGCTTCCTGTGATCTCTGATAGCACTGTGTCGGCCCAATGTCACAATCCCACGACTGTCATATAGCATATCGACGTGTTTGGCAAGTATCCCTATTTATTGCTGCAGAATATGTTGTTACAAACACGTCTCGCACACCGCCATATGACCCCTAACTCCGATCTCACTCATCAACCTCCATTTTCTCGCCCTCGTCTCCGAGGGCCACCTCCTCAATATCCACATACCGCCCAATGTCCCCCTTGCGGATAATCTTCTCGTTCAGGACCGCCGTGGTCCCCTTGCGGAACGCGTAGCTCTGCGTCTTCTCCGTCCTCTCGTTCGGCGTGACGAAGCCCCTGTGCAGCGTCGTCTTGTCCTTAGTGATGACGGCAACGTCAACATTGGAGCCGGAGCCCAAGTCGTTGAAGATACCGGCTAGGATAGCCTGGCTGCACAGCTTGACGGCCTCGTCACGCGTGAGGTCGGGCTTCCACTGCGTCTCGAAGACGGACATGGCAGCGAGGGAGCCAGAACCCATAGTGACGTAGGGGAGCTTGTCGGTACTGCCGTGGGCATGCACAGTGAAGAGGTGGGTGCCGGTGGGGTCGACGCCCGCGACGACGAGATACGCGCCAATGTAGCCCTGGTAGCGGAAGAGGTGCTGCTTGAGGAGCGTCATGCAGGTGACGACGCGCGGCTTGCGGCCAGTGGAGAGGGAGTGGAGCTCGAGGTTCGAGGAGATGATGGCGGTGGTGAACTCGGTATCGGCGGCTGTACCAGCGCCGGCGCACCAGATCTGCGGCGCAATGTAGTGGAGCTTCTCGCAATTCTTGTCCGCTACTATGGGGCCGCTGGTGGCTCTCGTGTCTGCCGCGATCTAGAGTAGCAGGGTCAGTACGCGAGAAGAGCCCAGAGAGGGGGCTCTGGAAATCAAAGGAGGGTCGTTGCGTACCACCACACCGCCATCAAAGATGCACCCGACAATTGTGGTACCGGTGCTGGTGGCCTTGGGAAGAGGGACCCCCCGGGCGTGTAGGGCCGCATTGCGGTTGTAGTTTGAGAAGTCGAAACCGGTCATCTTGTCTGTCTCTCGTCTCGCAGGTCCCAACGGGCGTCTAGCTGATGGGTTCGTCGAATGAATGAACGTCGCCCGGTGGAAAAGTCGAGATTTAACTGTGCGTGGTGTCCACAGAGGTGTTTCGGGACTGGGTGGTGGATGGGCTGGCGGATTGAAGGTCGGGGGTTGCTTCTGGCTAGCTGCACGGAAGCTGGATGACGAGGCTTTGAGCTGCCTTCGCTGCTGCTGCGCTGGTTGCAAGGCACCAAGCGCGGCGTCTGGCCCCGATTGGCTTCGAGCTGGGTGGCCAAAGCTTCTGTCCAAGATTACATAAGGGACCTATTGGAGGTCAATCGCGGCGTGAGAGGTAGGAAGCCAGACACTGCTGCGGTTTCTCCCCGTTTATCCTATTAATGGGCAAAATGAAGAGTTACTGTTATGAAGAAGACGTTTAAATCTATCTGTAGGAGCTTCAGCGCCGAGTCTGGTCATATTAACATAATTTCATTTTGAGTTTGGTCATGGATCAAAGTCGTAGGTCGTTGGCTCCTAGCAACCAAGGACCGCCGTGTCACGTGATCACGCAAACTATCGCAGAGCTCGATTTTCTGGAGTCGCGAAGCTTGAAGGCTCCATGCCAGACGTCCAGGCAGCATTCAGGCCCTCCACCATATCCCACTTCAACGCTGGGCCGCAATAAGCACGGCTTTTCACGCGTATAAGCCTTCATCCGTGTACCCGGGCGGACTGAGGCAATTGCACCCACTCCTTGCCCACCCAGCAACATCCTTATAATCGCGAATCTCGCCTTCGCGCCTTTCGAAAACCGTTCCTCTCATCTCTGTCTTGTTTTTCTCCTTCATTTCTCAAAATCTTGACCTCAGATGCCTTCCGTTTTCAGTTAAAATACTGGGATCTACCTGATCGCCTGCAGAAAACACCGCCACGATGTCTTTCGGTTTGGGGAGCGCTGGCGCCAGTATGGCAAATAATTCAGGGTCCACCACCCTTGGTCCCGAGCTCGAAATTATACAAACAGAAGTAAGATTCTCATGTTCTACTTACCTGGTGGGCCTATCACCGTCCGCTGTGGGTATTAACGACAGCCACTTCAGGCACTCAGTTTTCGCGCCATCTCGGGCGATGCGAAGGTCCGCCTTACCTCGCCATGGACATCGAAACCCACTTCAACGGCGTCACTTCTCAGCATCGCCTCCCGGAAAGGCCTGGTCGCAGCCGCCGGTCCTGATGGAGTGGTTGTAGCTTCGACAGATTCCGTCCGGAAAGCTTTCGAGGCACCCAAGGAAGGCGACTCCGACGTTCGAGGGTTCACACCACAGCTCACGATCACGCTACCGATGCGCGTTTCTCAGCTCGCCTTTTCCGCTGATGAGACGTCCCTGATAATATCGGCCGAATCAGGTGGAGGACTTGCCGTGTACGATGTACAGTCCCTGCTCCAGGGAAATAAACAGACTGCTTTCGAGCTGGCGACGAATGGCGAGACACTTCGATCCATGCTTCCGAATCCTACGGCTGAGAAAGCGGAGCTATGTGCAATCGTCACCAACAACGGAAATCTGTACATGGCGAACCTAAAGGAGCGCGCCCTCAGCAATGCTTTGAAGACTCAGGTCAGCAGTATCAGCTGGAGTACGAAGGGCAAGCAGCTAGTTGCGGGTTTGGCCGATGGGACTATCCACCAACTCACCCCCGAAGGTGAAACGAAGGCTGAGATACCCAAGCCGCCGGATGTCGGCGATTATCACGGTATGTTGAACTCATCAAAGCAAGGCATAATGGGCCATAAGTGAACTAATATATAATATGCAGTGTCGGCCATTACTTGGCTTGAGAACAACCTCCTCCTCACCATCCACACATCGACGAACGAATCCCCGCCATCCACCGCATACCACATAATAACCCGACAACCCCCTGCCACATTCACCTTCAACAAGCTTACAGATCCAGTTGACCCCTTCGGCTCCGATGAAGTTCCCCATCACCTCATAGTTAGGCTGAAGGATTTCCAACCAAATCTGCAGGATCTTCTAATCGTGGCATCGACAGCATCCCCAGATGTTGGTCTTCTCAGTCGCTCGTCCAGTCCGTTGGCAACAGACGTGCCTGCGGAAGCCATCACCAACAAGTTCACGACGACTGAGATGGCGGATGACTCTAGAAGAGCGACGCTACCCATGACTGAAGACTTCCAGAATATGGTACCTATTGGCTGCGCGCTTGATTTGTCCGCGAAAGAGACAGTGTATAAACCCATACCTACAGAAGAGATTGAGGAGTCTCCAGGTCCTGTTCCCGCATATTGGCTGCTCACGCATGAGGGTGTTCTCTGCGCCTGGTGGGTCATATACACCCCTTCTATCAAGAATGGAACCACATACTCGGGAATGGCGACGGTAGATTCCTCAGCGCGAGCTCCAGCACAGGCTGCGGTGCCCACACCGGCTTTCGCCAAACCGACGCCAGCCACTGGCTCAGCGTTTGGCTCACCTTCGGCAGCACCCGCCTTTGGCGGCTCCTCAGCCCTAGGATCGAAACCATCTCTATGGGGGACTCCGACCACACCCACTAATGCGCCTTCTTCAGGAGGGCCTACGTTTGGTTCCAGCTCCTTCGGGAGCTCTCCTGCGTCATCCGGCCCGGCATTTGGGAAGCCCTCGGGATTTGGTCTTTCTTCAACTCTTGGTGTCAAGTCCTCCCCTTGGGCTACTGCGGCTACATCCACAACGTCGCCTGCTTTGGGGCAGTCGGGATTTGCGGGTCTTGGCTCCGGGGCTGGGAAGAGTGCATTAGGTAGCGCATCGGGCGCATCGGGCGCATCGGGAGCGTCGTCATCTTCCGGCTTTGCAGGCTTTGCGAACAAGGGCGGATTTGGTTCTCTTGGATCTGAAAATAAGAGCGGGTCAAGTATATTCGGTAGCAGCAAGCCCGCTGGAAGTCCCTTTGGACAGACGGAGTCAGGCACTGCCTTCCCTGCGGCTCAGAAACCCCTGGGAAGCGTCACGGGGGCTTTCGGCTCGTCCGAACCTTTCAAACTTCAAAGTTCCTTCAAACCCGATCCTGCCGCCAAGAGCGAGGTCCATGATGAACCAGCCAAGGGTGGTGGTGGGCTGTTCGGTAGCGGCTTCGGAAAGGCCCTTGGCGAGACTGTCGATACTCCACCCACTCCCCCATCTAAGGAGGAAGAAATGGACGCCGCCGAGCCAGCTGCTCCGACCCCACAGCCTAAGAGTATATTCTCTGTGCCTTCGACAACACCGACTACCACTCCGGCACCGTCAAGGTTCAGCTTCGCCCCATCGACATCAAAGAGTAGTATATTTGGTGATGGCGGCGCAGCGAAACCCTCGCCGTCACAAGGTGGTGGTGGTCTCTTTGGTTCCAAACCTCCCAAAGAAGAGGCGAAAGAGAATGTCCCTGAGACTCCCAAGATTAAACTAGGGAGTAATGGACAGGGCGACGGTGAGACCCCGCTACCGCCCGAATCGACTAGCAAGGCGACGTACCCGCTCGGAGACTCATCTTCTTCGGCAGGAACTTCTTTGCAGACGGGGCCGCAGTCACCGATCGACGATGCGCCGCTGCCTCCCGACTTCACGGCGACACCGAAGGCAGCGCCGGCGCCCAAATCAGCGGAAGATGCCCCTCTACCTCCCGACTTCCTATCAGTACCCGATGCGTCCAAGCCTGCGGTTAAGAGCCCTGAGCCGGCTCCCCTTCCTCCCGATCCTGTCTCTACGCCTCTCAAGACTGCCACCGAGAAGCCTAAGACGCCTGGTACGCCCGAAGATGCCCCATTGCCACCTGACTTCGTCTCCCAAAAACCGGAGGACGCGGTGCCGGTATCCGCCGTACCCGAACCCGAGGACGAGAGTGGATTTTCTGAGGAAGATGAAGGTTCTGATGGGAGTGCTGTTGACGTCGCCAAAGATCTTAGCCCATCCACTTCGGGGCTTACCCACACCCCTGGCATGACCCCCCAGAGTTCATTCGGGGGCATTGGTGGGAGTACGTTCTTGGTCAATAAACCTAGTCAAGAGGCACCCAAGTCACTCTTTGGCGAGATTGGGCGTAGGGGACCGATATTCCCTCCTCCCGCCACTAACCAGAGTCCTCGGTCTCCCAGCCCAGTCCGGCCCGGCAGGCCGATTGGTCTTGAATCGGTCAGGTCAGTCAGTGCTCCCGGTATGGCTTCTCAGATCCTGGGGAGCAAGAAGGTTCAGCCTCCCTCGTCCCTAGGCATGTCAATCCTCGCCAAGGGCCAGTCAGAGGAGGATGCACGCCTCGTGCAGCAGAGACAGGCGCGAGAAAGGCGCGAGGCCGAAGAGGCTCAGCCACTTGTCGATGAGGAGGCAGAAGAGATTCAGCATATCCTCAATGAGGAGGTGGAGCCTACACTTGAAATCGACCAGTTCATCGCCCACACAGATGTCGCGGGCCCAGCGCAGAAGAGTATCCCCGCTCAAGTTGAGGCCGTGTACCGCGATATCAACGCCATGATCGATACACTCGGGCTAAACTCAAGATCCGTCAAAGCCTTCGTGAAGGGCCACTTGGAGAAACCACAGCCGGAGCCCAGGACAAAGGAAGACCTCGAGATACCTGACGACTGGGTGCTATGCGAGCTTGAGGACCTCTCAGATGTGGTCAACGGTGAGCTCGCGACTAGCCTACAAGACTGCCGCGTCCGGGACGTTGAGGGAAAGAAGGACGAATGCAGTGAGCTGGCGCGCAGCGTCTCGCGGCTCCGCGCTCGACAGAATGACCTAGAGCTTATGCTCTCGCGCTTCGACCCCGAGCAGGCGGAGGCAATGCGCAACATGCCTCTAAGCGCCGAGCAGTCTGCACAGCAGACTGACCTCCGCCGCGAGTTCGCCCGGTTCTCCAAGGTGCTGGCCGAAGCGGAGGAGGCCGTCACACTACTCAAGACCCGAATCGCGTCAGCAAGCGGGTCCTCTGGTCGGGGCCCTCAACCGCCGACGGTAGAAGCCGTCATGCGGACCATCGCCAAGATGACGAGCATGGTGGAGAAGCGCAGCGGGGACGTCGACGTGCTGGAGAACCAGATGCGGAGACTGCGCGCCAGCTCCGTGACATCTCGCGAGGGGACCCCGATGTCGCCCCGGACGCCCAGCAAGAGGACGTCGGCCCTCAATGAATCCGTGGTCGGCACGCCGCGCAGCTTCCGGAACTCCCTGACGGCGTCGCCCCTCAAGGGCGTGTCAACACCGCCGAGGAAGAAGATTAGTGGGTTCTCGGATGAGGAGAAAAAGGGGCTTATGGAGAAGAGGGCGAGGAAGCTGGCTATGCTAGGGAAGCTCAAGGGCAAGGTTGAAGAGAAGGGTGTCGCGGTTTGGACGATGGACGAGGTTGAGTAAAGTGGGGAGCATCTTGGGACAAGTGTATCCAATTAGTGTATTATTCGGGTGAGGTCGACAAAATGCATCGGCTAGTTAGTCAAGCTAATATTATACGATATCAACGTCAAGCTCGTCATTAATGGATCGTGATCTCTCATCATACGACTATGAACCCTTTATCACGCAGCCTCCACATTCGCCGCCCCGATATCCCCACAATCCGGCCTCTTCAGCTCATTCCCGAACTGCTCGACAACCCAGATCAACACGCCATTTGTCCACCCAAAGCCCTCCACAACCTCATACTCGCCGCCCCCGCCGGCCTCATTCAGCGTCTTGTCGTCGTACTTCTCGAACATGATGCCCACATCCTCGTCAGTGAAGCCGTCGAGTTGCGGCGTCTCAGAGGTGGAGCCCCCGGTCGCATACCACGTGCAGAACGTAGAGTCGAGATACCGCTGCGCGAGAGCGAGGGCGAGCTCATGCGCAGACTGGCCCTCGTCTTGGTCGGGGTTGGGCGTGTTGAGGAGACCCGCTATGAGGATGTGCATCAGCGGCGGCCACACGCTGGGCTGGTCCCACTGCTGACCCGTATGGAAGTTGGTAGCCGGAATTCCTCCGGCGCGGAGCTCAAGGTACGCAGCCACGCGCTCGTAGGCCTTGTTCACCGCGGCGGGGTCTTCGCGGAGAGAGGCGGGTGCGGCCCCGGTCCAGAAGGGGTAGAACTGCGACGGCGCAAAGAGAACCTGCATGCCCTCGGGGGCCGGGTCGCTCTCGAAGTCCTCGGTGTCGTCGTCCGCGGGGACAAAGATGTGCTGCGCCGAGGCGGTGATGTTGTAGTCAAAGTACGAATGCAGGGTCTCGTTCCACATAACCCTGTGCATGGCCTCGCTGCGGCGCTCAGCGCGGGAAGTCCACTGCTCTGCCTCGTCGGCGCGACCCGTCGTGCAGAGGAAGTCGGCGATGGCTATCTCGTTAGCATAGAGGATCGCGTTGAGGTCCACGGGAACTAGGTTGACGATGTTAAGGTATCGCAGCGGGAAATACACGTCGGCGGCGGCGTCGGCGGGACGGGCCATCCATCGGGAAGTGTAGTCCCACCCGGACTCGGCGCCCGAGGCGAGATTGCGGTAGACAGCGGCCATCTGCGTGTCGTTGAGTTTCTCGACCTCGTCGTAGGCTTCGCCCTCCTCGTTGTAATAGGTGGAGTTGGCGGCAGTCTCATAGTCCTCCCTATACGACTCGGGGCGAGGCTGTGTGTTCTCAACGTTGTATCTGAGGGCCTGTGTTAATCGCAAACTCGAAAAGAAACCCGCTTCCGGAGGACCCAGGATACATACTGGTTCAGAGTGAAGGTCTCGTCGCCAACCGTCACCTCAACAGTCCGGTTCGTCGTCCAGAAATCATATTCCTTGATCAACAGCGGCAACGCCTTCTCCAGAATTTCAGTGTCATTCGTATGCTCGATATACGTCTTCACCATCGTTGACAACAGCGGCGGCTGCGACCGATTGAGGTAATATTTCCTCCCCCCGTTAGGCACAAACCCGAACTGATCCACAAAGTCCAGGAAGTTCTCGATGATGTTCCTCGAGATGCTAATGAAGTCACCGCCGGTCCTCAGTAGGCCCTCAATGATCCAGTATGAGTCCCAGTAGTACGACTCCAGGAATCGGCCGCCGGCGACGACAAAGGTGCGGTTCACGGGAATGAAGCTTGTGGGGCAGTCATCGCAGTCGGAGCCGGAGCCGTTATAGGAGCGTGTGAGGTCGGGCCAGATGTCAATGACCTTCTCTGTGAACTCGCGGATGACGGCATCCTCGATGTTCTCGAGGAATCGCGGGTCCGTGTTAAGCTCCTCAGTCGGCACCTCGACAAGCTCGTGGCCAGCTTCGGCGAAGTTCTCTGAGAGGAAGTCTTGTAGGGCAGAGTCGTTCCGGAGGGGCTTTTCAAGCTTGTCAAAGGCGGCCTGGATCTCCTTGAGGGGCTTTTTGGCGGGCCTGTCATGGTGTAAGCGAGAGAGCTCGCATACGACGGGCCGCATAAAGTATAGGGCCTCGCTCGACTTACATGTCCACAAAGGTCTTGGAGTCGGCGAACGGGCGGGCGAGCTCCACCTCACGTAGGATGTCTCCATGGCAGTAGATGGGGTCGTCACAGGGCGCGACGACAGAACCATTGCGGTAAAGGGCGGCCGCGATGGGGGCCGAAGCCACCACGGCTGCGAGGCGAGCAATTGACGGTGCCATTCTCGGTGTCAACAGCTTCATTAGTCTTGACGGTGCAAGTCGTAGTCCGAGCCAGGCACTGCGACGTAACGCGGGCCGCAGCACACCTTAAATATAACAAGGTCCACCGAGTCGTGCTGGGTCCCGACAGTTAATGAATTGCTCCCGGCATTTAACCCCAAGGTCGAAAGAACCAGCCGAATTCATCCCGACCAACCTTGGCCCCAGAACGGGGCTAATGACGATGAGCTTCAACTTCGGGCAGCACCTATCCTAATGTGGGAAGTGGAAAATCCTGGGACTGACAGCTTCTCCAGTTGGGAGGGGATGATCACAGCCGCTTCCGGCCGACCCGGAGAACCGGTCACCCACTCCACCACTCGCTGGCCCAGAACCCGAGCAGCGAACCAAGGATTGCGACCAGTCTTTCGAAGGAGATGACGAGGGGATTTGGCAGTTCCCCACAATTTCGATCCCCACGGGCACCCCCGCGTTCGCCTCCAGATGCACTGCGACGCCAGTTCGGCCTTTTTAGCACGAGCCAAGCCTTTCGTCAACCGTCGTTCGACCGAGAGTTCTATGCCGCGTAAGAGTCGGCGCAACTTGGCTGCGCCTCTGACATCACGGCTCGCGAACTTCAAGGACGGTCTTCTTGTCCATACCTCACTCGCCACCAGCCTTTCCTAAACTTCTCAGCAGACGAAAAGAAATAATACCGCTTTCCCGGAGAATGTGGCTGCGCCCCGGAGCCGAGAACATGGCCAGTCTCCCATCCCCACCTCTGTATGCCCGATCTGGGGCTCGCCCCGCAGAAAAAACGGCCATATCTCGGGGCCTCACTCGACATGCTGGGAGTTCCGCCTGCGCCCTGCAACCCTTGGGCCGAGCCTCACTCCATCACCTTCTTCTTCTGGTCTGTTCCATTCCGTTCCAATCCACACTGTTAGTGGTCAGGCTAGGTGAGAGTGCCCGAAAAATGATCAACCAAAACGTGCACATCGGCTTCTCCGAGAGTTCCATGCCAAAATCTAAGCATAGCGCTCCGTCCACCAATATCAATCAATCCAAGAATCTGGTGCTGCAAACTGCCCGCCAAACCCTGCCCAAACTCCCAGGTTCCCCAAAAGCACGCACCTCACAACAGGCCCAGCCCAATTCGGTGAAATAAGCCCGACTCCACCCGTCCCAACGGAGTGCGGCCGACATGCTCTCCACGCTAGGCGATCGTCATTACTCTATCCTGTGTTTGATACCCACCGCATCATGAGGGTTCTCATCACTTCGGCTGTTGATACATCGACGACCGCCCTTCCTCCGTCGGTCTATCGCCCGCAGAGAGCGCGCCCCTGAACAAGCGCTCCAACTTGGACAGGACCTCCACCTCGTTAAGCGCCACCTGGTAGCTGATCACTAGACGGGGTGCCCATACTGTTAACCCTTCCTGCTCGCCAAGCTCCCCGAACTTCTCGTCGGAGCACCCTGCCGCGTCTAAATCCAGCCAGCACATGTTTGTTTGCACAGGGTGCTTCAGCTTCCCTCCCATCCCTTCCCACATCTCCCCCACCTTCTTCGCTACCTCGTGCGACCGCCTTAGTAGGCCCCCCTCCCCATTCGGCCCCTTCCCGAAGGTCTCGTCGACAGCGACCCTCGCCGCCGCCGTCACTACTCCGCCCTGCCTCAGCCCACCCCCGATAGCCTTCCTTGCCCATCGAGCCTTCTTCAGCACGTCCGCGCTGCCGACGACGATGCTCCCCACCGGTGCTCCCAGCCCTTTCGAGAAACACAAACTTATGGTGTCGAAGCTCTCGCAAAAGTCGGACAGGCTGCCGGCTCCCGCCGCAACGGCCTCCCATAGCCTCGCACCATCGCAGTGCATCCAGATACCGTGCTCCCTCGCGAAAGCCGAGATACGGCGGACCTCGGAGAGAGGCATGATCATGCCATTCAGAGTGTTCTCGAGGGAAATCACCCTAGTGGGACAGTCATGCACGTCGTCGGTGACGACAGCGTGCTTCTTGACATCCTCGAGGGTTAGATGGGTGCCGTTAGACGGGAGGATGGCCTGCACTAGGGCCCCGCTGAGGGTTGCAACACTGTAATCCACAAGGTCAGCTTCAAGCTCTGGCAGACTCCGTGTATGTTCTAGTGATGGCTGGTAGTAGGCAACTCACCCCCCAGCTTCGTAGTTCATAATGTGCGACCGGCTATCACACAGCACACCGTGTGGCGGCTGGGTCAGAAGAGCCCTCAGCGCCACCTGGTTACCCATGGTCCCCGACAAGACGAAGAGCCCAGTCTCCTTGCCCGTCAGGCCTGCCACGTGAGCCTCGAGGTCGTTCGTGGCCGGGTTCTCCTGGAAGACGTCGTCCCGGAGAGTGCAGTTCTGTATGGCCTCCAGCATCGACGGGGTGGGCGTCGTGACAACGTCGCCTCGATAGGGGTCAGTTAAACGCCGGGATGTAGGGGCACGCGGTGAAGGCGGAGCCACTCACTCCGCAGATCGAAGCCGCCGGGGCCCTTGTGCCCAACCCAAGCATTGACGACATTGCCGCTATCCCTTATCATAGACCCGTTGGCCGCGCTGGCCGCCTGTGAAGACATTCTCAGTTGTCGATGGCCGACCTTTAAAGTATCCGTCTTAAGTCTCGCAGGTATGTATCGCAGTCTCTGGAGAGGAAAAATGACCCGCAAAAAGCCCATTGTTCCAGACCTTTGAGAGTGCGGAACAGCTAGGCGCGAAAGATTTATATTTCGTCTCTGTTCGGGAACGTTTGATCCACGGTTCGACTCTCGCTGTGTGCGGGGAACATGTGGGGCAGAGGGGTGCCAACGCGGGGACTCCTGCAGGCCGCGAGAAGCCGCCATGATGAAGCGAGACAAACAATCGTCCATCCCCATTCCTAGCCCAAGTCTCAATCCGAAATATTCACCTCATTATGGCCTTTGAGTTTGTTGAGAAATATCGGTCGTACGTCGTAACTCAAATGCGCTGCTTCCTACTAGAGTCTCGGACGTATCGAAGTCCGACTTCAGACTGCAAGGAATCCTTCCAAACCCCAGCGGTGGAACGGTATAGTTATCTTAGGGATTGGTGGATGCTGGGCTGGTTTAGCATTGGCGATGGCGTGTGTATGGAGGTTTCACTAGTGAATTGGCACTAGGAGGCAGCCGGCTCTGGAAACTTTGGCTGAGGAAAGGTGCGCTGAACAGCCGCTGCAGTTACAGGTACATGATACTAATCGAAATGAACGTGACCATATCTGGATGTGTCCACAGCCCGGGCGGCCAAACATGCCCCTTCCCGTTCCAAACGCCTTCTTCCTCCCCCAAGCTGCGTGATACCTTTTCCGCATCGAAAGCTCACCCCAATACAGAGGCTCGAGATGCCGGGGAATCTGGAAGGGAGCTGCAGCCACCATGTGCACTCCCCACGCCCCGCAGCCACCGATTCCCGTGCGTCCCGCCCGCACCACCCGTCTTCCATTCAAGCAGCGCCAGCGCATCAACTTAGAGTAGCTACCCGCCCCAAGGTGATCCCCCGTGTAAGGGTGTGCCACGACAGCTCCCATGACACGAGCAGGTCCCATCACGACTTCTGAGCTCCCTCAACGAGTTGTTTCGAGACCCCTCGCATCTCTCATACCATCGGAGGAACACCAGAAGTCACCATTGGGAGCGGAGGACGGGAAGGATGAGAGCACCACGCCTGCAGTACCGTTATCTCCTGTCGATGGCACACGCCACTACCCGCCTGGATCTCTCCTCTCGGCGCTTCCACGATGCACCTTCCCGCCCCATCCCGTATCCTCCCCGCTCACCCCACCTGTGTGCATTTTACCCAATGAACGAACGGGGCCATTCTTCTTCTTCTTCTTCTTCCTCTTCTTCCCCGTTTACTATCGCCGAATACAGTGGCCTCCCCTCCCTATTCCCGACCTTTTGTCCACCCCGGTATTGATACGGGTCGAGCTTGAATGGACTAGCAGAGAAACTGTTGCTGGAGATCTCTCGACATGACCTCGGAATAGGTAGGGCCCGTTCACCAGCGACAGAGACGGGAAACCGAGATGGCGATCGCCGCGCGCTCCCTCCCCCCTCAGCAACGTGTATCCTCCTCACTCGCCTTCCTAGCAAACATAGCCGTCACCCACGCTCCCCTCAGCCCTTAAAACACCATGTGGAGGCCCTATCCCGCGAAAGGAAAAAAAAGGGTTCTCCAGGCATTTATGTTTTGCGACTTGTAATAATATAAGAAACCTAGAACAGGTGCAGGCATGAACGGCGCAACAGCGAAATACACTCCAGAAGAATTCCACGCACACCCCCGCCGTCCCATCTTTTCCTGCGCTGATGAGTTGGCCAACGCATCAAGTGGCCCGTGTGCAGCCCCCTCCATCGACTGCCAGTTGTCATGTCCCTCCTCGCTCTCGTCCCGCATTTCCCCTTTTCCTCTTTGATTTCACTGTTAAATATGCCCCTGCTCCCTCTTCTTCTGTCACTTTGTTTCTTTTCCTTTTCTTTTCCTCGGCGCGTCTTTGCGCGGGTGCGCCCAAGTGGGCTTTCCGTGCCTGCGACGGCGTTCGATCCTCCCAATTCGTTCACACACCCCGTCGCACTAACACGGGACGGGGTAAATCCACCCTCTCGTCCATCACACTTTGGATTCGACTTCCATGGACGCTTCGCTCCCATTGTCTTGTCTCCGAGCCCTCTATGTTTCCCCACCCTGTCATGATGAAACGGAAAACGCCCAAATAATTCATCATTCGTCAATTTCAAAAATTTGCGCGCCCTTGAAACGAGAGGTCGCTCCACCCCTAACTAACACAGACAGAACCAGAGACCTCCCTGTCCTTCTACTCCCAGTTCACAGAGTGGCCAACAGACGGAAGAGTATGCATTACAACAGAAAGTCTCATTTCTGAATCCAGGTCCACAATCCAACAGTGGCACAGGAAACAAGGAAACGAGGGACTCCCGAGAGGAAATGACTGTGGAAGTCCAATACACGCCCGGGCCTCCCTTCGAACAAGCGGGAAAGACATCCACTCAGATGAGATCGCATGACGCCGACTCCTAGCCTCCCAAAACATGACGAGAAAGGGTATTTTCCGCCGACGAACTGAATTCGAAGAACATTAGCCGCCATGCCAACGGAGCCGCTCCAGTCCATTGTATGCCAAGGAAGCCTTTGCCAATGACTCCTCCCGCCGCCATGAGCTCGTGAGAGAAGGAGATATATAAGTGTATAAAGGGGCCACCGCTACTCCGCCGAGATCAAGTGACTCTCTTCTTCCGGGAACCTGTGGATAAAAGAAAGGGGAACGCGAAAATAAGAGAATGACATCGGTGCCGGAGAACGTCGTGATGGAGGATTGTCAGGTGGTGTCGAGTCGCATTGTCAGATCGTCAAAGGCCGTCCCCGCCGATCCCCCCATCAAATATCTAGCCTTGGTAGGAGCCGAGAGGAGAGGACGTTCAACAAAGGGCATCTCCCCGTCCGCTCGTCTGTCGTCAATATTCCTCCAGCATCTACTATCGAGAGCCATCGAACAATGGCGAGCCGCCCGTCATTTGTTGGCCCACTTCATCAGCCACTCGAGAACGGCTTCGAGATTCGTTTCCTCCTTGGCACTTATGCCGTAACAGGACACTTCGCGATGGCCGATGTCTCCGAGTTTGAGCTCATCGATCAATTCATCCACTGTTAACCTCTGTGGCAGGTCTGATTTGTTACCTAGCACGAGGAGGGGAATGCCATGGAGCGACCGCTGTTGCATCAGGGCATGGAGCCCCTCCTTCGCGTCCGGGAGAACGCGAGGATCTGCCATGTCAACGATGAATACTATGGCGTTCACCCCTCGGCAATACCTCTCCCACATCGTTCGGAAACGGGGCTGGCCGCCAATATCCCAACATTTTAGTGTAACGTGACCTCGTTGCACCCGCTTCATGTTGAACCCGACCGTCGGGATCGAGCTACACAAGATCTTGAGTCAGCCGAGGGTGCCAGCAGCCGAACGAACCAACAAGGAGCAAGTGTCGGGAAGGTGCGGGAACGTGAATGTCCCAAGAGGGAATGCCAGGCCCAGGCGAATCGCAGGGTGGCAGGTGAAAGAAGTATGTGGCTTACTCGATCGTGAACTCTCCGCCCTACAGCCGACGGCGGATTCGTTAGTGGTTTAACGACACTACTGTACATCGGAGGAAAAGAAAGCACCGAAAGGGGAAGACGACAGAATGTGTGAAGAGGGCAGGAAGTTGTGTGGTCACCCTCTCGTATACCCGGGGTATTCTGGAAACTGGGAATACTCTGGTGCAGGATGTTGAGGGACTGCAACACATACCGAAAGCACTCTGAGGAGCGATGTCTTGCCTGCGTTCTGCAGGCCGACCATGGTGACATCCATCTCGGTAGCCCTACAGTCTGTCAGTCGAATTCGCCGATTCCTATCAGACCTCAGTGATATCTGCCGATGTAGACCTCTCGCAGAGGCTTCTCCGCACTGGGAAACAACTCTACCAGCATACAAGGCTGCCATTCGGAGGCACATAGGACACGACATTGCTTGACTTACCAGAAGGTGCGCAACAGCCAGTCGTACACCTTCTTCACCAGCTGCGCCATCGTATAATATGTTTCTCTTTCAGTCGAGGCGGTGGGGAGAACGGCCGGATCGGCGGTGACGCGGGTAATGGTGGTGCTTCGATGGTTGGGCCGGTGGAAGCTTGAGTAGGGGCCGGAGGCCTGATCTCGTAGGATGCGTAGCTCGTAAGCGATACTAGATCGGAGATGGGGTCGCGCAAGAAAATTGTCGACGGGGACGATAGCAGCTCGCAGGGACGAGACGGAAAGGCGGGTATACAGGGGACGTGGATGCGGACTGGAGACGGACTAGCCCAGAGAGCGTTGGTGGGCGGGTGGGGTATTAAATCGGACGAGCCAGTCGCGGAGGCAGCTGCAATAAAGGAGCTTACGGCACTGGGTGGGCGCGCGAAGACCGGTGAACGAAAGGGAAGGAAATAGCTTGTCTCATCTGGCTTTTCGTAGCCGACGACAAGGCGAGGCAAATTTGGCGAGGTGACAACCGGGGGGGGGGGGGGGGGGGCGGAAGAGCTGTAATTTTGGTTTGTGTGATAAGAACGAGGGGCTAGAGGCAGGTGAGGCCGCCGCGGGGAAGGTGCGTCGATTACCGGGAAAGAGGTCCCCCAACTGCGGAGGTACCTGTCCCTATACTTCCCGTGGCGGGAAGGCTTTCTCTCGCCTAGCTTGTCGCCGCGGTGGAAGCGCCGCAGGCCTTCCGTCGCTAACCTGGGGTTATGTAGAAAAGTAGGGGTCCTCGGCTGGTATTAGCGGGTGGAGATGGGCTGTAGTGAAACAGCGGTCCTAGCCGTTCCCTAAGCGCCTGGACGTTGAGGTATCGTCCTGTCGCGAGACCTGGTCCTTCCCTGGTCGGTCTTGGGGCAAGGGTGCCGGCGTTTAGTGCTGGGCGACCAAGCGGTTCGCGAGGAGGGAGCGACAGAGGACCCCAAGTAAGTCCCGCAACGCCCCTTATTTGTTGGGTTTCGCGTGTCGTTTCCGTTTCCAGATCTCCCCTGGCTGTTGGCGGCGCGTAGAGCGACTCCAGAGTCGATGGTTTGGCTTAACCGAGCAAGTAAAACACGCGGGAGGCGGGGGTAGACCTGTGGAGATGAGGGCGTCTGGCAGCTGCGTCCTGGAGGGGGAAGAGGAGGATTGCCGGCGGCGACATGGGTGACAGCGGAGCCTGGCCTGAGTTGCTTGTGGGGCACTTCCCAAGCTCTTTCCATTTTGGCGGGGCCCAAAGCGGCGATCACCAAACGTCACAGAGCACAGAGGGCGGCTTCTGCTCGAACGTGCCGTCGCCGTTTTGGTGGCCTCTCTTCCCCCCACTTTTGGGGGGAAAAGAGTGTCCCCAGTCGTCAACGCGGCCCGTTGTATCGTCTCTAGCGCGCGGAGCTTCAATAGGCCTCCAAGGTCACGACTACGGCCGCCCTACCGGGAGGTGCGGGTCTCACGTTCCGAGATGCACCCCTGCAACGTCTTCACCAGTGACGATTCGAGCTGTTACCGAGTTTTGAAGGTTCCTTCTCCATCAAGCGGGCCCAAGGTTTGGGGCCATGTACATGCGAGAGCGATGCGAGGTACGATGTACTCGGCATGCGACCCACATTGATTGATACGCTTTGGGATAGAGGCTGCTCCGGGTGAGAGCCGGGGAGTGGCATTCTGATCGTTTGCCGTTCGCTCTTCATGCTGCATGCAGTGATCGCGATCGACTATGCTACTTCGTGCATGCCTTTCTTCGCTCACCTCGTTCATACATATGGATTCTCAGCCATAACACTGAGACGTTCAGGAACCTGAACCTTGGGAGGGGAAGACCACGGCCACCTATTCCAGCCATGGATCCCGACACATGTCGTGACATTGTCGTCTGCAAAGGCCGGGAGCGGGTCATCGGGAGAGAGTTACGCGATCCAAGGCCCCACCTAATCTCCTTCCTCATCCGTCCTTGTGACTTCCATGTGACTGACATGAGCGGCTACCCTCTCAAGTGCGGGATGGCGGTGTGTTGGGAGACGTTTCCAGGGAAATAGCCTCCGAGCTTCAGCTCGTACCAAATGATACACCTGCTGCGAGAATAAGCGGCAGGTATCGTTGTGGGTAGTGGGTCAAAACCCCGGGCCATTCAATATGGATGGCTGTGGGAGCGGGACGGAAGCAGGGGGTGAGTGTGGCTTCTTGAGGACCCTCCGCCCACCTTTTTAAGGCGCTAACACAGCACCTCCGAAAGGATACCACCGACCAACATACATACAAGTAGCTTGAGGTACAAGAGTGTGGAGATCAATAGCCCCCACTTGATGCCCCGCATTTGTTGGTGCATACCTTTTAATGTTCACCTTCACGACTATCGGCCGCACTTGCTCACTTTCACGAAGAGCGAAGTCCAGGGGCAGGAGGAACCACGAGAAACGACTTGATATGAGGTAATAGCGACTGACACGCGTTTGAGAGGGTCTTCCTCATGGCAATTTAGAAGGCCCGATGAGCCGAAGATGGTGGGGCTTTAAGCCTCGGCCAACTTGCTCGAACTTTGTTTGCTTTGCACCCACAACTTCACGATGCGCTATTATAGACCTATATCACGAGTACAAGTACTACCGAACCCGTATGGGTAGTAATGGCGTCCTCATTTCCGGTCAGCGCGGTCTCATCCACGAACCCCTCTCAAACATCGCGTACTACCCCGCAACTATTGCTGCTGTTTATGAGAGACTGACATTCTCGACTCCTGATAGAGATGCTCTTCGTCTTTCATAACCAACCACGGGGTCATAGAAGAGGTCGTGAGACCTCCCTCCACCATCGCAAGAGTTCTCAGACACCCAAGGTGCCAAGGAAAAGTACTGACCGTCGTGCATGACTGTGGACTAAGGAAGAATGAGCCCAAAAAGGAACCGTCACCTCAAACCAAAGCGTCCCAGTCAAGCCGTCCCTTGCCTTGTCCTACATCACGGAGCATCAGTATCACCATGCTCCTTCCCACCCTGTTTCTCCTCGTAGTTGATGATTGGACCCAGGGTTCGATCTCCGCTGCTCCTGGTTGCAACAAACGGGCCTGGGAGGACGGCGTCGCATCAAGCAGGATGGATCAGATTTTCTCGCATTTCAGAGTTGCGCGGTGCGACTACCCTAGCAGATGGCTTGGCCTCGTCCTTCCGAGGGGGGCTTGTCCGACTGAGGACGATCGACGCTGGTGTTCCGCAAGCTGTCTGAAACATCACAGGTGGTCGGATCGAATCCGGTAATTGGGCTTCACCCTTTGACAACGCCGCGAAGCCCGGATTCCCGGACGGTGGGCGGGCCTGGTCTGCCCTAGCGTAGCCGCTGAGATGTCGGCCACCCGCGGCAGGTCTCACAACGATGCGATCACCTATCAGAAATGAGACCTATGGGCCCATTTCAGACACCGCCGACGCGGACTCCACCGTCATTGTCGGACCATATGCGGGTTGTGGCGTTTGTAGAAATCGATTCTTCTGCTACTATGCGACCCGCCAAATCACAACGACGGCAACAAGAAAATTCCTTTTCAGAAATGATCAACTATGTACAGTACAGCCCCAACCTCGGCTAGCCCCAGTTCTCTGAGATCACTCAATGCCCATTACTCGCACCATTGAGTTCCACGGCCCGGGCCCGCCCCTTCCGCGTCTCCTTGTCACCCTCCAGTGTGTACTTCAGTTTCACACCCATAGCGGCAAGTTCCGCATCCAGGAACTTCAAGGCACCCGGGATGACGACCTCAGTCGTCTTGTCTCCGCCAATGAAGAGGTTGCCCTGACCATCCTCCCACATCTCTCCGTCCAGCCCGGCAAGGTCCATGCCCGCCTTGACGCGCGTGGCACACCTTCGACACCGCACGAAGCTACCCTTCTTCTTCTTGCCAATGTATGGCGACACCGTCGGCTGGACAGACAAGAAAGATCCGCAGGGTTTACAGATCCATGCTCTGGTGTAGTCGGAGCAGTTGATGAGGCGGTCCTGCAGCAAGAAGGCTCCGCCGTGAGCCAAGAGCGCGTCCTTCTCCATTTCTCCCACACGGATACCTCCGTGTCGCTTCCTGCCCTGCACTGGCTGACCGGTCGTTGGCACAATCGGACCTGTTGTCCTGACTTGGAACTTATCGTTGACCATGTGTCTCAGCCTCTGGTAGTACACGACACCGATGTAGATATCCGCCGAGAACTCCTCTCCCGTGATGCCGGAGTACATCGGCTCACTTCCGCAGTAGTTATAGCCGGCCTGCTTCAACTGCTCTCCAAAGTAGTCCTTGGCAGGATACTGCTCGTCGAATCGCCAAGGAGTCCCGTCCTGTGATAGCCCATGCAACGCTCCTGACTTGCCGGCCATCACCTCAACGAGGTTGCCGATCGTCATTCGGGAGGGGAAAGCGTGCGGGTTGATGATGACATCGGGCTGCATGCCCGACTCGGAGAAGGGCATGTCGACGGTAGGCCATAGCCTGGATAAGACACCCTTCTGGCCGTGACGGGACGAGAACTTGTCTCCGACCTGGGGAGCACGTGGGATTCGTATTTTGACAGAAATCGTCTGGAGCGGCTCCGAACCAATCTCAGACCCAATCAGCCGAACCTGGTCGATGTAGCCGACTTCCGAGTCCTTGTACCTCTCGAAATGGGTCTCGCCATCCGTGTTGACGAAGTTGTCCGCGAAGTCCATCTCAACGGTGTGCCAAGCCGCAATGCGGTCGCCCTCCTTGATCATGGTGCCGACGCGGGGTAGGCCGTCATCGTCCAGCGTCTCCCGCCACTCGGCTTTAACCTCGCCGTTGCTGGGGAAGCCGAACAGCTTCTTCACACGGCGCGCCGACATGGCCTTCTTGTCGTCCCTGAGCGTGATTTGTACGGTCTTGTAGATTGTCCCGTAGCCGAACCCACGCTCGAACGCGGACTTGTTGACGATCATAGCGTCGTCCATGTCGTAGGCCGTGTACGAGATGACGGCAACCACGGCATTCATTCCGTTAGGCCAGTTGTCGAGGCCATACTGGTTGTAGAGCGACGACCGGACGATCGGGGTCTGGCCGGTCTGTAGGTGGTACATCTTATTGTCGGTACGGTGGGCGAGGGCAGTGGTGGGTGTTCCCATCGTCTGCTTGGCCATCTGACACTGGTACATGTTTCGTGGCGACTGGTTGTGGTCCGAGAAAGGTGTCATATTGGCGAGGATGGAGAGGATGTTGGTAGGCTTGAACTCGATGTGTGTGTGGAAGCTCGAGTCGATTTCCCACGGCACGACGGCGATGCCCATGAAGGTCTGCTCCGTTGGGCCGATGTAGTCTTCCTTGCCGAGGGGCAGGTACTTGACGGGGCGCACCATTCTCGAGGGCCGGGATGCCATGTACAGGCCGGGGTACGCGCCACCGTTGGACTGAGGTATAAAGCCGATCTCGAGATAGAGCGGGACGTTGTGCAAGCCCTGGACCTTCCAGTGGCGGAGGCAGTCGTGGATGCGCTTTGCCGTCTGAGGAGTGCACCAGCCCAGGATTTTACCGTCCAACATGATGACGAAGCACTCATCAGTGGATGCTGTCGACACCGCATCGCCTCCGAGCTCTTGTACAAGCTTGGGGATAGCGGAGACGTCAAGGCGATCGGTCAAGACCTTGGCCTTGTGAGCGAGATGGTTTAGCAGACCGCAAGGAGAACCGTCAGGGGTGTGCACTGGACAGAGGAACCCCCATGACTCGGGCGTCAGCTTTCGCACAGTCGTTGTGCGCAGTTCGGTGAAGAAGGCACCACGGTGCACGGATCGGAAGTGCGCGAGGTAGCGGAGATAGTTGAGCTTCTCAGCGACGATGGTGAAGCCGGATGCCTGCTGCTGATCGAGGCCCGAAACACTGGAAAGGTTTCCGGTAGAGAGGAAGTACTCAAGGGCCCCGCCGATCTTAGTATCGACCTTGGAGAAGATCTTCTTGGGGAAGTCCTGTTGGAATTTCGACGTGTTGAAGTTTTCGGTCGGGTTCGAGCGGAAGTACTGGACCAGGCTAGCGCGGAGAGACGTGCTGATAGACTCTTCTAGGCGCTCCTTGATAATCATCCCAAAGAGGAAGCCGCCTAAAAGGAGGTCCTGGTTCGCCACGACGTCCACGTTCTCCGGTGCGCACTCGCGAGCTCCCAGAGCATACAGCTTGCGGCACATGAACGCTAGCGTCATGAACTTGTCATAGTCCTGCTCGTGGGTGACGTTCGCGTTTCCTAGGTGTACGAGGACAATCTTCCGTAGGAACTCGTTGCCGGCATCGATGTCGGACATGGCGTGCGGCACGTTCAATGCGCCCCTGAACTTATTCCCCAGGAACGCTCTAGTCTCCTCCTTGTAATAAAGCCCGTATGTCTTGAAGGTACGCAGGAGGAGTTCCACCTGGTTGACCAGCCGGGCGTCTTTCGACGCCGTGGACCCGGCTCGCCCAACGATGGCCTCGAATATCTCCTTGTCGCTGGTGTCGATGAGTGCCTTGAAGATCATCATCACAGGAACCATGTACTCTCGCTTCCTCCACGCGAAGCGCATATTGATGTTTCCGTCGTGTAGGAGGTGGATAGTGTTGGTGATAGAAGTCTCATCGGGTCTCACGCATCGCATCGCGACACCCTTCGTAGTGTACTCGGGTCCTCGGTTCGTGAAGCTCTTGCGGTCAATAGCGATAGGGAAGTTGCGCTTGTTGACTTGAAGCAGCCGGATGAGCCTTTCGATACCGTTTATGATGAAGTAGCCACCTTGTTCCTCCGAGTCCTCTCTCTTGGCGACAAGCTCCGCCGGCGTGAATTTCTCGATGTGGCATCTGTTCGACTACACGCGCAACCTTGTCAGTACCGCCAAAACCCCCACCACAGTAGGGAATCGCCCGCAAACGTACCCTGACCATGATCGGCACCTTTCCGTAGTCCACCTCGAACTCAACCGGGTCCCCATTATTTATAGTATACTCCAGCGTGGCCGTCATCAGGCCCTTGTACGTGATATGCCT
This sequence comes from Microascus cirrosus, assembly GCA_030271035.1. Lineage (NCBI taxonomy): Eukaryota > Fungi > Ascomycota > Sordariomycetes > Microascales > Microascaceae > Microascus > Microascus cirrosus. Next base: position 65,927 of record JAMBUN010000006.1, read on the forward strand.
CTCCCTGCACTCCCACGGAAACAGAGGCTTCCCGGCCCCCGCACTCCTCGCCCCCCCGGCCTCCGGATATGACAGTCCCACGCCCTTGAAGCGTATCCTCAAGTCATTCTTTGCGTCCGCCTGCGAAGCCGACAGTTCGCCATCACGGTGCCACTTCGTCCCGATATCCTCGAGGCCCTTCTCGACAAGCCGTTGCCGCCCGAACATGGCGTTAAACGAGTCGTTATGGAACTGTATCGCTTCGTGGAGTAGAGGGAACTCTGACTTCTCGTCCGGCGGGTTTTGAAAGAGGTGTTGCCGCCGGACCGTCTCGTATCCGGACGTCCACGGCGCATCGGCCTTGCTCCCTCGGCGGCTGCCGCGGGACTTCTTCGCCTTGGACATTGCGCTGTCCTGTTCTCGGATTCGAGGCCGCCTGGTGTTATTTGGCTATAGGACGAGCTTAAGCAAGGCAACAAGGTGGACAGCCTTTTGCGTAAGGGTCGAGGGCAGCTTCGGTCCCAGATCGTCGGTTAAAGGTGGGAGAGAGAAGTCGTCGAATTGAAAAAATTATTATCGTTATCGATAACTACTCTTATCGATACCAGCGGGGTCCCGTGCCGGGTCAAGGCATGGGTGGGTAAATCACGTGACAGTGTGACGCTGGGAAACCCCCTCGGGCACGAGCTCGGCCACTTACACCGATAGGACGCCGGCCCTTCCCTCAAACAAGAACGCGATCCATTCTAAAACGAGAAGGCAAAGAGTCTCTCGATGCCCTTATCTACAACTCCCTAGACACACCACCCAAACATTACTTCCCAGCAATTGTAAACCTAGTAACCAGCTCTCTCCATTCCGGAAGCTCGCACTTGCTCTGTGAGGCCCGAACCGACGCGCTCGCAACCTTGAGCACAAGGCCGTCCAGCCTACTCGTGTCGACAGGCTCGTTGTTAACGTCCAGAACGCGAAACTGGAGGTTTTCCTGGAGGTAGCCAACCACATCCTCAGGCTCCAAACTCTTCACGAACCGCACGGCCACCATCTTCGTTAGTCCCGCCGTTAGGGGCACGGTCCCTGTTGCCTGGACTCCAGGTTCCGCATCAGACCCCATGGCGAACACGCCGAAATTACCGATGAGATTAGGAGCCCAGCGCCAGGTGGACGGGTCGTCGTAGACGTGGCCGACAAAGAAGAGAATCGACATGGGGCGGTCGATCTCTTTGATCGTGTAGCAAACGTTGACTAACCATTCCGTGTACTGGTCATCCTTATTGATTATCAGCGACGGCGGAGGGTTCGGGATGCCGCTGTGTTGGGACAGGTCGGGCACGAAGTTCCCTGAAGCCATCGCGTCTTTCCGGAATCGGTTCGCTACGACACCGTCCTGGATGCCGCCCCAGAGACTCATAGGGTAGCTGGGGAACAGTGAAGGACTGGATTGGCCATATTTTTCGTTGATGACTTCTCTCAGGGCGTCCATGGCATCCGGATCGGAAGGACCTGTCAGAGAAACATCGGCCGTGTCGTCGTAGACGTAACCGAACGATAGAGTGTCCCTCGCAGACTCCGACGTCCAAAAATCGCCCTCGTAGTTGCGGTAAAAGGGCATCAGGTCCGTCGTGTCGTCAAGGATTGTTCCCGCTTGGTTCGTGAAACTCGCTAGCCGTGCCGCGTAGGGCTGCACCCAGGAGGACGGGTTGAGGGCCTGCCATATGGCGATGAGGCGGTCGACATTCGTGTGGTGGAGAAAGAATATGGGGTCGAAGGACGAGTACATGATAAACTCCATGTGGCCTCCTGTGCCTAGGACGTTGTGCAAGGTGTCATGCAGTCCCTCGATCGATGCGAAATCCGTGTCGTTGCCGTCCTCACGGAATAGGCGGTTGCTGAAGGCAGAGAAGTTCCGGTAGGACGAGAAGAGCATGAAGAGGCTCTGTTGGCTCTGGGCCAGTAGAGCATCTACTTGCCTCGTGATGTTATCGTTCCTCGAGACTGCATTGCTCGAGTTATCTGTCGGACTTCGCATCGTCTGATTCCATGCTTGCAACTTCGAGGTGTCAGAAGTGGTAAGGCAAGGAACATTGGGGTAAGGAGGGTCATACTAGAGCGAAATCAAAAGAAAGCCTCTCGCGTGTGCCAAAACGGTAGCTATATAGCGGATTGGAGATTTGTTGCCACCCATTGGGCCCATATATATCAATCATTTCTTCGCCGAAGTCTGAGAGATATACCGGGCCACCATCAGACGGCGTTCGAGCCCAGTCCCAATACGGCATGCGCCAATCCCGGGCTGCCGACAGGTATTGGGGTCGATCAGTTCCATTGAACTGAGAAGCTATATACTGCACCCTAGAATATAGTTGTTGCTGTTTGGGGAGCTTGTTAGCGGCAGTAGCCCTCGGCTTGATGGCCAGTTCTTAAGACAAACAAACCCCACTCACCTCGACAAGCGCAAGATAAGGCCTATGCCAGCTTGGGAAGAGGATAGATGCGTGCTGGCAGTACCCTCTCGTGTAGTTCACCCCTGGAACCCCATTCCAGGGCACGAACGGAAAGCCATGAATGCCTGCCAAAAAAAAAAACACGGTGCATGTTAGAAGCGGGAAAGATAGAAATGCCGAGAAGATAAGGCCATACCAGCAATCTGGTACCACGAGTCGGGAGCATCGGGATGCGACCAGTGGAACATGCTCAGCGCAAGCAAGTAGAGATCCCACTTATACCTGTCCTTCTTGAGGTCCCGGATCTCCACCCTCGCGGGTGTTCCGTTCTCTGTCCCATTCTGAAGGTTGGTGACGAGGATCCAATCAGAGGTGTTTTGGCGCTTGGCCAGAGATCCCGTAACGTCGAAACCGTAGTCGTAGGGCCTCCCGGTCGCTGACGCGGACACCGAGAGCAGCAGCAAACAACCGATTATGGAAGGCTGGAGACCGAGCATATCTGATGTCTTATCGATAGGGGAAGCGCTGGAGGGAGTGATCAAAGACCATGTGGCGGCCCGGGGTCGCAGATTCCTTATATGTAGCCCGGTTTCCAGTCTGCAAAGCTATCGTAAAATAACGTGTGGTAACGCGCTCGGCCGTGGGATCCTAGATCGGTGCGGCAATGACCGGCACGCTTCTCCGAGAGGCGGGACGGTTCGGTCGGGGTCGTCCTGCGCAGGTTGGAGATGAGCTTGACGTGGAAAGTTCGATGGCTGTCGGACACAAGACTAATTTCCCAAGGAAAACGGTGTCTCGTAAAGCAGGCGCTCGTTGACGACTTGATAGACAGGCGGTCCGACACTGTTGGGCATGACAGAAGCGCCATCTGTGTTCTTCCTCGCAACCGAGATGAGCCCGCCTTATTCCAGAACAGGAATCGAAGACTGAGCTCTTTAAGTAGCACCATTTATTAATATGGGAACAGGCGTGAGCGTACAGATAATCCTGGTTAGACCATTGACCTGGAGCCCTCCTCCGGTATCGAGGCATCCTCAACCTGAGATCTGTCGACTGGGCAAGCCCACGTAATATAGATAGCCCAATAGGGGCGCTGGATGCGGGTGACAAGGTAGCATGTTCCCAACTCGGGGAGACCGTGTCCGGCTCTCGCTCGCCAACATGGTTCGATGTGGTAAACGTTGTCTTGACGGACGTAGGTTCTTTGGCCCGGGGCGAATGACTTCATCTCCGGGCCCTCGCGCACCCGCAGACAAAGATGTCAGAGCAAGGAAGCCCAAGAATCGAACAACGAGAGAGGGACACAGGTGCTGGTGGCGAGAAGACGCTGGCGTACGAGTGGAAGCAAACATCCAAATGTCGCCTATCACCTCACAGCCACTTGGCTCACGTCGCGCTCACCCCATGGAAACCCCCGACGTCACATCTCCAGAGTCGGAGAACCGGAAACCGAAGAGACCGGGAGGGGTTCAGGAACGATAGGTCGCAAGGTTAGCTACGATTGACGATCCTATTCTCGGCTATAGAGCTTAAGATCGCTCCGCCAGCACTGCGGCTTGCTGCATCAAAAGGCATCGTATAAACTCCACCGACACCGATGTCTCGGAAAGCGGCGCGTCAAATGAGACGCTAAGTAGCTCGTCCTTCACGGACCCTACCTCCTCGGGTCGCTATTCCCAACTTTCCCTGGGAGGAATCTGGCGAGGCATTCCGATCTAGCCGAGTAAAATTCAGTGTTCCATTCAAAGGATAGCTGCATGAAGCTCTGCGACACTTCTCTCTCGTATTCCCACGTGATAATTTTTCGAATGAAGCCTCGCGCTACGCTTGTTGCAAGGGGAAGGTAATACGGATGACTTTCCACGTTATGGTCAGGACGCAATGCAAATTAGTCGTGGTGTTGACCCAGAAACGCAATGGCATCGCGAGAACAGTTAAGGGCTCACAGCGAGGTTGTTGGCGCCGCTGATCGGATCCGTGCCACTGCTTTGACGTCCGGTCGAAATCCTCATCATATCTTAGTGAATCAAATCAAGGAGATGGTGAAAGGGTCATCATTTGAAACGCAAAATTGCGCATTCCTAAATTGAGCTTGTTCAAGCGTTCAACTCTACCATGTCGTGACCAACGGTTCGAAGTGAGGGAAGCCAGTCACCGGACAAATGTGGTCACGTGCTCTCCCCACGCAAATCCGCAGAGCTCGCCAGGCGAGGCAGCATGGCGGTAAGCTCCCGTCATCAGCCTACCGAATAATTTCTGTAGCTTCAGCCTTCCACAGCGAACCGCGACCACATCGATCCTCAGCCCGCCGTACTCGCTCCTCCAACCAGGTAATTACACTCCCCGGCCGTCCGGGGTGCTGCCACAATGAAGCTCGTCAGGTAAGTAACCCGAATCCTCGACGCTGTGCGCGTTTCTGGCGGTCGGCGCTAGGTCCGTACAGCGTGATGCCCGAGGACCGGATCTAATGTTATCGCGGGACAGGTTCTTGATGAAATGCGCCAATGAGACGGTGACGGTAGAATTGAAAAATGGTACACCATGCCCCGACTCGGACACCTACACAATCGCAGCCCCAGGTCCGCTGGGCCCTCTATCACAAAAACTGACTGAGCCTAGGCACAATTGTCCACGGCACCATAATGTCCGTCTCGCCACAGATGAACACCGCGCTCCGCAACGTCCGCATGACCCCGAAGAACCAGGAACCCATCTCTCTAGATACCATGAACATCCGCGGCAGTACTATCCGCTACTTCATCCTGCCCGACTCGCTACCCCTCGACACGCTCCTCATTGACGACGCGCCGAAGCCGAAGAACAAGGCCAGGAAGGAGGCAGCGGACCGCGGAGGTCGGGGTCGTGGCCGCGGGCGGGGCGGTCCCAGGGGGAGGGGGAGGGGCAGGGGAGGGCCCAGGTGAGGGGCTATTCGATAACGGTGACGCGCCTGCTTGGGATCTTTGTTTAGGAACAGGGATATTCGGGCCGGGTTAATGTGGAATACGATGCCTGAATTTACGAGGAGCCACAGAGGAGCACTTGACCCCAGGGTTGGGGGACCAAGATGGATCATGAGGGAGAAGGGAAGGCTCAAGATACAGTTCACGGCAAGATGCAGTTCCGGTGGTACCCTGGCGTTGAGGAAAAGTTGAAGACACATATAAAGAACATACCTCGAATGGGATCAACCATAGTTGTGACACAACCGCAAACAAGCTCTATCGTCATACGCGCTCATGGTCTGGGAAACTCTCTCCACGCCCGCATGATCTGGAGCTTCTCCCAACCCGCCTTCTTTCCACTTGAGCCGACCGTTTCAGCCCTCCACTCAGCCCCCATCTGCCGTATCCTCTGTTTGACTTCCTCCGGATGGTTTTGCGCGCACAGGACAATGTAGGCACATCCCCTCGCGCTCAGGACATCCGGCAGCCTCTCGATAAGGCGGTTCGTGACCTCCATGCCATCGTTGCCTCCCGCGTAGGCGAGCCCCAGATAGTACTCTTCCTCTTCAAACCCCACGACTGTGTCTTTGTCCTGTGATGAAGAATCTCCCATGGCGTCCGGTCGAGACGGTAGCTCTGGGGTGGGCACGTAAGGGGGGTTAAAGACCAGCACATCCACGGCGGCCCTTATCCATGGACCCTCCAGGTCAGCATTGCACACCCCGATAAAAAGGCCTGATGCGTCCTGGTCTTTTTGTTCTCCTTCTTCCCTACGTTTCCGTAAAAGCTCCTTCTGAATAGTCTCCGCCGTCGCCCGACACGCATGAGGGTTCAGATCCGTGCACGCGAAGAGGACTGACCCCCCGAAAATATGCTGTACATTCGCGGCTAGGAAGGCGGAAACCACCCCTGAGCCGGACCCGAGTTCTAGTACAAGCGGGATAGGACGGACGGCATGTCCTTCGGACGGAGGTGGTGAGACGTCCGAGGGCTGAGGTAGTGATGATGCTGCCGGGGGAAAGAAGTGGTTTTTGAGAAAGGTAGTCTCAGAGGGAGAGGAGAAAGTGTCGAGGAGGAGGTAAGAGTCCTCAACGGGATCGTAGACGAGGGAGGTGGGGATGTGTGAGGTGTCTGGCGTAGGAAGCATGTTTTTCTCACTTCGACTCGCCGACGAACACGTGTATCCAAAAGGTGAGTGCCGTTTTATGAGTTTTCTGGCTTATATTGAGATAGAAGATCAGTACTTGGCGCAATAGCCAATTGGCATCTCGTGGTTTATGGTGGTTTTCCCGGCTTGCTTGAGAAGATATTGAGTTTTTGAAGTTAGAGCGAGTGGGCTTTCCAAGAATTTTTTTGGAACCCTCAGCGCGGGGAGAGCTGCACTCTCGCTATTAGTGTGCAGGTCTACAACTTAATACACGCCACCTTCACCATCACGCGACCGTAATTCTGTTATATAGATTTCGTCTAGAATGACTACTCGCTCAATTTCATGAGAGCCAAGACTATAAGAGCTGTATAGTTACCTGCACAATCCCGGAACCCCCTATATAGAGGACGCCAACGAGTGACTATCATCGGCATCCTGGGTACTCAGCCGCCGTTTTACCTCCTCCTGAGAACACAACTTCTCCAGCAGCCGTTCCACCCGGCCCATTGTTGACTCAACAGCACTCAGCCTGGTCCCAAAATCACCCAGCTCAACGGCCTCGTCCGATGACTCTACAGTCCCCCTCATATTCGGTGCTAAGCCAGGATACGTGGAATCCCTCCTGCGTGGCGGGCGTTGTGGTGATGGGCTGCCGTCCCGGCGCGTAAACTGCTTTTGTATGAGCTTGTGCGTCAGTTGGTCGTCAACGGCTATCATCTCCTCCACCGCTTCCGGAGGCTCCATGTCGAAGACGGCACGGATATCCTGGCGAGATGCAGGGTTCCACCGCTCCCAGAACCACTTGGGCGGCTTCGGAACCCGTGTTTGTCCGGGTCGCCACACGTCCTGGGACCAGAGAACGCGCCGTTCTAAGGCCGCGATGATAAGAAGGAGGGGCAGGTTCACTAGCCGCACAGCACCAACGTGAATCTTGTGAAACCATCGCGGGCTGACTATGAACCGTAGGGGAACGAGAACAATCATAGCCAGGATGTTGAACGGGGGTTGGTACGCGAAGATGGCATCACTCTTGACGCCTTCTAGCGTTACAACGGACTTGCGGAATTGGATTTCCGCAGAAGCATCAGAAACAATACCGGCGAAGGTATTTGAGAGTATTGAGACGAGAATGGTAAGGAATAGTGTGTTCCCCAGGAACGAGAAGGCGATCATTAACGACGGGCCTAGAAGCCAGTGAAATTCGGCCTAACACACCCGATGTCAGTTACGAGATTTGGTGTGACAATGGGAAAAGAATTCACTTACCGATCGCTGAATTCCCGTTCCGTCTAGGCCGAACCAGATCCAAAGCATCCACTTGCCAGTTGTACTAGAGTTCCCCGTCAGTCTCGGAGTGTTAGTAAAAGTTCATGAGCCGGCGTGGACTTACACCGGATCATGGGACCCTGGGCTGAGCCACTGCAAAGAGATCAGGAATCCCGCAAAGCACCAAGCCGACAAGGCGGTCAAGACCGCGAAATCTCCCATCATCGCCCTAAGGGACAGGAATACCATGCTATCGGAGAGCAGGTTGAACGCCAGTCGAGGAATGACGACCGGCGCCGCTATTGCCATCACATCGAGGGCCTGCTCACCGGGCACAGGATCCCCGATGGACCAGCCATACAACCGTAGAGTAAGATAAGCGATGTAAAGGCTGACGAAACCAACATCGAGGAACGACCACAAGTTCTGTGTATAAACAACCCTGAAAGCTACTTTAGCACTCAGCAGATGTTTAGGATAGATGTGGGACAACTAACCATCCATGTCCCAGCACGGTGGCGAACTGCTCGAGACACCAACCAAATGCGTATACAGAGAAAAGCAACTCGACGGTACTGAATCTCGTGTGGTCGCTCTCCGCCATGAATACCGCGTAGAGTATTATCAGCACTACGTACTCTGTGACTTCGAGGATGTTCCTCGTCCGCGGTACAACAAGCCGATATTGATTAAGCAGCGGTCCTTCACGGGGGTCATATAGGGATATCGGTTTCTGCTTATAATAGTCGGGTATCAAGTCGAGAAAGCTCGAGGGCGTGTAGATAATTCTGCCCTCGTAGATTGCGTTTGTTCTGCGCTAATTAACACATGTTCCCTAGAGGAGAATGCGCCGGCTGGGACATATGTAGGATGAGGGGGCCTCCAAAAGCTGGAGACAGCAACCTACATTTTCTGGCATGTAGTCGAGCTTAGGAAATGTTTGCTCTCCGTGAGAATGGCGACTTCGAGGGCTGGCAAAGGCCTGTGGTATATCCATCCCATGGTTTCCTGGGCCTGGCGGCGGATACTCTGAGGAGCCTTCTGAAAGGGCTCGAAGCCTGCAACTAGAATGTTGGCGAGGAGCACCAGACCCTCCTTCCCCGGGTTGTCTTCACTGAAGCGGCGTAGAATCCGCGTTGCAATGAGCTCGCAGAGAGTGGCTCTACTATAGTTGACATTCTGACTGTTACTCAGATGCGACTGCTCGTGGAGGAACTGAGCTCGGTTGACTAGTAGGCAGTATACTGATAACCGACAGGACGAAACTCTGGTGTTAGATGACAGTACTGAAAAAGCTTTCCCCGGGGGTAGGATAGAATATCTACAAAACCTCACTCACCGATAGAGATGTCGTCCAAGTCATACAGCTTGTCCACCAGCGGCCTCACCACGGTGATGTTGATACGCACATCCCGCAGCTGTGCGTGGCTGAGGTAGTCCTCAACGACAGACGTTATGTCGCGGCGTATCCTGTGGATGTTTGTGTAGACGGGGAGATGGTTGTGAGGGTTTGAGACACAACTGAAAAGCGGCAAGCGGCTGTTGCTTGGTTGGCGCTGGGTCTCGGTCTGAGCCAGGAGCGGCTGGCGCTCGGCGGTACGCCTGTTGCTGTCGCCGCGAAAGCGAGCTCTGTAGCCACTCGTGCCATTGGAGCTCGACCCTGGCTGGGACATGTTAAGCAGAGTCGAGAGAGTCAACACGGATGGATGCCCGGCGTAGCTGTGTCACAGGCCAACCCTGAGGCGCACAGAAGCAGCGGAGGCGGAGCGAGGAATGTGGTGAATGAGAGGCGGGAGGCGCCCTCTCCACCCGATTGGACCCTTTTCCTCAATGCGAAACAACCGGTGAGAGCACCAATGCGGTTGTGCTATTACGGAGACAGCTTCTGATAATGAATTGACCCGGCACGGAAAGTCAACAAATATTGCTTGACAAAGTTGCGCCGGCTTCCAGTCGCGAATGTCTGTTCAGCGATTGAGAGCAAAGTGACGCAACAACTGGAAATCCGTGGCTACTGTTGGCCAACCGTTTGTACTTCCCCATCTGCCAACACCTGCGCGTACTGTAGACTCCAGCCAACGCCAGCAAGCTCACAAGTGAGACGCCATCCGCTTTAAAAGGAGGGATTCTTGATCCAGAAGACAGGGAGAATACTTTCCCCGACCTTTTTAACCCGGCACGTTTCATTCCGAGTAGAAGGACAGGATGCTTGGGAAGACACACCAGGAGAGCTCAAGCATTTCGCCTTCCACTGTGATTTAGATACGATCAAGCCTCGGAGCATATATACGGTGCACTTTGGTACTGGCACACAAGACGGAATGCGATTGGCCCCTACCTGGGCCGCTAACTGTGACGGATGGACAGCAGGACTTCACCTGAAGATGGGTTTCAAAGCCCAAGGATCATGCTCTCAGCTCTCTCCCCCCAGGGTCCAAGCTCCCGGAAACCTTCCTCCTAAATTACCGTTCACTTCAGTCCTCCTCTACCTACCTAGTTAATTGATGTGTCGTGCCGGATTAAGGGTCCCCTCTCAATATCATCAACAATTATGCGAGATGTTCTGATTTCCGCTGTTCATAGGAGCTCGTGCCCAGAAAAGGACATCATTCTTTCTTGCCACAGGAAGTCAACGATACTGCCGCGCAAGTGTTATCCGAGTGCACCTTCCCCGATATCCTGCCGCTTCCAGTCAGCGTTATCGTTCCTCCCTTCACGCGCTCAAGGAAGGAGCCCAACCGCACCTTCCCTCCCCACCTTTCGTCCATCTCATTGCAGGAGCTCCACAGCCCGCGCCTTCCTTCTTCCAAGTTGCTGCCTCATCATCGAAACATCAGTCGCAAGGACCATTTTAATTCTCTTCCTCTTGATGACCTCGACATACCACCATCTCTCACATCATCAAAAAACCCACTCGCATTCGAGCCACGCCCCTGGGATATTTTGTTCCGGCAACCAAGATGCCTCCACAGCTGCGTCCGCGAAAGCGGGACCCAGCTTCTGCAAAATCACGGAAGAGGCCAGTCACAGCCGAAGAACTCCACGATCAGCAACCAAAGAAGCGTAGTCGCAGGTCCGTCATGTCCTCATCACGCTCTTCGACTTCCGCGCCTTGCCTGGCCGCGCGCCGCGTCTTCAACGTCACAGAGCTGATTGAGAAGGTATTCCTCGAGTGCGACCAGTCGACGTTGCTTACTTCGGTATGCCGCGTCTCCAAACAGTGGCACTCCATCATCCAAACGTCGACTCCAATTCAGCAAGCCTTATTCTTCTTGCCCATCCATGATAACCCGAAACGCTCTGTACCACCTATGAGTAACCCTATTCTGGTGAAGCATTTCTCGCATTTCTTCTCTACGTCGAGGATGAACCAGTGCCACCATGTGCACGGATTCCCGGACCTCGAATTCTATTCCATGTTTGGCGTCCATTTCCCCTCCGTTCGGGCCGAGCCAGTCGATCCTGATGGCCAAATTATACCAGAGAGATCCACGCAGTCGACGCGTCGGAGCCACACAGATTCCAACGACGCCAATAACGACAATGACAACGGAGAATCCGACGGTCAAGGGGACATCTCCACTGCAAATCGTGGCAGCCGCGGCCCGCCTAGTACCTCGTCCGCCCGTCCCGGCGGTCCCCGACCCAAGAAATGGAAGACGGTTCCTCACTGGCGGCCAAAGGATACCGCCAAACTCGAACGGTACTTTCGAGATGGTGCAAGCTGGCGCCGCATGCTGGTCCGTCAACCGCCCATCAAAAACTTGGCTTATGCCGAGCGTACGCTAGTCGAAGTGAACTACGATCATCACCCCCATTACGACTACTACAAGGGACTACTGGAGTCCCCGACGGCCCTGAAGACAGCCGGCGCCGAGGCTCTCCCCATGTCAATCACCACGCCTTTCATTGTTGCGACAGGGGGGCTGCGGATGGACACACTGTACGACACCGTTCACCTAAACTTGTCGAGGATGACGATCAAAGACCCGGCAGACAATCCCGAGAGGACGTTCCTGGAATCTAGATTTCATGTTTTCTGGGACGGCGTTCCCAAGGCGCAGGACTGTCCAGATGATCGCATGCGCAGTCAGATCCGGCGGGCACTCGCCAAGGCCGGGAAAGAAACTGTTGTTGTCCAGATCCTAGCTATGGAACGGCCCCTCAACCACCGTATCCCCACAACGCCTGAGGTTGTCCAGTCCTTCGGCCCCCGATTCCGGAGCCAGGAGGCCGTTGGCGACCCTCATTTTGTACACAAGAGCAAGAAAGGAACCCACGCCATCACAGGCCCAGACTGGTTGGATAAGAAGTGGGTCTCAGAACGCGTTGACGACGCTGGATTTATGCTGCACTGGGCGGATTTGACCGATGAATTCGAGGAGCTTGACGAATTCGACGACTTCGATGCTTTCCTATTTCAGGATTTCCTCGATCACCATATGATGGGTTTGTATGAGTACATGGACCATGACTTTGGGTGGGACGTGTGGGATGAGCATTATCACGACCTCATGTGAATTGCTCCGTCATGTCTCTCTCACCTCTCCAGCACTGGTTCTACACAGTGTCTTCGTATGCTTCATGTACTTTTTTCTTCATTCCCGATGCTTTCTTTCTTCGGTTTTTTGTCTTATCGATGGACGGAGCACGGTGTTTGGCCAAACGCAAGAGCTCATTCGAGGGTGAAGGACTAGAACAACCGGATAACGGGAAATAGGACGGGCGTTGAGGAGTTTAGCTTCAGAAGGGGTTGATAACCGAGAAGAGAAGCAAAGTTCTTCTTTCTTTTTTTTCTTTTACAATCTGCACGTTTTAATTTCGCACCTCGAGAACCTCGCTACGTTGAGACAGGCTAACGAGACACCGCGACAGATTCGTTTAGCTTTAACTTCTATGCATAATATACCCTATCTCGTTCTTTCCAGGCTCATATGTAGGTCTCATAGCCTCGCCTTGTGAGATCCTTCCTTTTCGAGCACCATAGCCCAGGCGACCTTGGCGAGAGGCCCCCTCTCTGCCGCGTGAACTGCGGCCTTGGCAGAGCTGGCCTGTCGCACGGCGTGCCGCGCCGCGATGCCTTGGCAGACGGCCGCGAGGCGGAATAGGTTGAAGGCGGCGCCCCAGGCGACCTCGTCTCCCTGGCGGGGGTCGTAGGATGTGAGGGATGCGTAGAGGGCGAGGAGGTGGTCACGGGTGGGCAGGCCTGGGGTCCGGCCTGGCTCGAAGGCGGGTGAGAGAAGGTGGGAAGACTGAGGGAGGAAGGAGGTGGTGAATGGGGTTAAGAGGTTGGAGAGGTCGGAGAGGGGGTGGCCTGTTGTTGACATTTCCCAGCTGGGGGGTTCTTAGTATCTCCGCTCGTCCGACGGAATTCGTCTCCTTGCAATAAGAGGCGCAACTTACTCTAGGATACCAATAACTCTCGGCTCCGTCTTATGGAACACGAGGTTATCAATCTTATAATCCCCATGCACGAGCGTGCACCTATCCGCGGGCTGCCTCTTCCCGTCCGCAAAGTAGCCCACCAAGTCTTCCATGTGCGGGAGCGGCCCCACGTGCTCGCCCGAGTCCACGTCGCGGACTGCAGATTGGGCCTCACAAATGGTGGACCAAGTCTGGAGTTGGCGCGGGTAGAAGCCGGAGGGCTTGCCGAAGGTAGACAGGCCGACTGAGGCTGGGGTGATGGAGTGGAGGGTTGCGAGGGTGAGGATGGCAGCCTCCCACCTGTTTGGAGTTGTTAGTTGTCCCGGGCTTTCTTCTTCTTTGTTGATTTGTCTCAAGTCCTAGGAACGACAAGAGTGTAAAAGCAAGGGAAGACAAGGCGTAAACTCACATGGCGGTACGCTCCTCGGGAGTCACACCCGGAATACTAAAGTCCTCAAAGATCCTCCCGTCTAAGAACTCCATAACATAAAACGGCGTCCCCAGCACCGCCTCATCTTCGCAGAGACAGTACATCCTTGGCACGGGCACACGCCTCTCGGCCTCGGCCTCGCCTAGCGCCTTCATAACGCGGTACTCCCGCTCGACCTTATGTGCTGCCTTGGAGAGCAGCTTCCCCGGAGGCTTCTTACGCAGGACATAGCGCGTGCCGGTCGGGGTCGAGGTGAGCAGGTAGGTGGGGTTGGACTGGCCAAAGCCGAACTGGCCATTTTAGCATTGCTTCCCTCATAGAAACTTTGCTCGTGTCGGAAACATACCTGCTTGATCTCGAGGGGCGTCTTGATCTCGGGGACGGCCCCGTTGAGATAGTGCTCCAACTTGGCTTGGTCGATGGGATGTCGGATCGGCCCGGCCATTATGGGCAGTTCGTTCGGAACAAAAGCAGAAAGTTATTTACGAATCCTATCCCAAATTCAGATTTCACCGTGTTTCCACAGAAAAATCAGATGAAAATAGAAATGTGGAAGGAAAAGGCGGGTTCTGCGCAGTGAGACAGGATTGTCAAGTGAGATAGAGGTGAGCCGCGTTGAAGTGTCGCGGGGCGTCGGCATGACGAGCCAGTGGATGCCGAGGTACATTTGTGGGGCGCCAGAACCGCCCGAGCCCCGAGGAATTGACGGTCCGGGCTTAGAATCCAATCTTCCCCACAAACAGCCCGTACAAGCTCCACTCCACCCCGGATTTTCCTTTCACTTCGCAACTCACGGGCATTTGATCACGAACAAAGTGGAAACTCACGAGTGCTCGCTAATATATTCATCAAGAGCCGCGTCCGGCGACGAACCGGTCCTCATCAGAGTCTATATCCATCCATCCCGCGAAAACTACCAAAATCGACAGGGGCTAAAATGACAGAAAAAAAAAGCAAAGGGTGATGTGCCAATTTCTTGATTTTCTCTTCCCAAATATTTCCCGAAAACCACAACTGGTTCACCCAGCGAGGATGCCTCGTTTTCTCCTTTTTTTTTCTTGAGTTTGCTTTTCTCTCCAGCTCCCCTCCCCGGACATACGCCAGCAAGAATCCGTCCTGTGGTAACCAGACCAATAGCCGATTCCGTACCTCCAGACCGCATGATAGACAAGAGACCCGGAATGATGATACTAAAGTAATAAGAGTGAAGTGATTCTGTGCTCAGGGGAAACGACTGCCCTTCCTCTAGGATGAAATCAAAAACGCAATATGAGGGGAGACGTTGCTACAAAGGAAAATAAACAAACAGCGCAGGGCAGTATCCCATGAGGGACTGTGCCCACCCAAGCGCGCAATAATATGTAGTAGGCAGTAAAAAGAAACGGGGGTATCCTTCGTCGAATCGTCCATGCATTCTCCCTTCCCAGTTACCGGTTGCTCATGTATACATCCACTCCAAATGGATGCGCTCCACGCCGTCGCCAGATAAGGAGATGTAATAGATGGAGAAGAAATAAAAAGAGAGGGCGGCGATAATAAAATATCGAGAGTCCCGATGAGTACCACATAGCAGGCCGACAGCCGAGGTTCGCAAATGACCAGAGTCTTAAGGAAACACAGGCCTCGCAGTGCGCCACATGGTGTGGTTGTTGTAAACGAGGCGACTTGCTGTCCAAGATGGCGCATGCCCCTACTGCCGCCGTGACGAATGGGAAGAAAATCCAGTGAGACTATGCTCACAGGGTATTAAAGGTATGGTTGACTCTCGACGTTCGGCTTAGGTAGTAAAACTGTGGTCCCTGGTGCACCCATACGGGAGCGCATCGCACAGAAAGGAAGCTATACCACGGATCACGCCTCAGGCTTGCTTTGGATCAAGTGGTTCGAGTCCGTCTTCGCCTTTTTGTTCGGCGAAGGCAGGCCTGCTTCCGACTTGCGTTTGCTGCCGCCTTTCGCGCCACTCTGAGATGGCGAGGTATCACCCGAGGCCCCCTCTTTTGGGTCGCCACCTTCGCCCTCATCCTTCTTGCCTTCCCTGTCTAGCGCTGCGCTCTCTCCGGCTGTCAGGAACCGCCCACCAGGGCCCCGTGGTCTGCGCATGGCGTGATTATGTCGTGACTCATGGAGATAGGGTTTCCGGCCCTTGGACGTCAACCGAAGTTGTTCCTCCAGCTTCTGTCGCGCCACCCGCCTCTTGAGTATCCGGTGGAACTGCTTCGCGTTGACGTACAACGGGGACTCCTCCACAGGTCCGGCTGCGATCTCGGGAGACTGGGGGTGTTGCATCTGCTGCGTGTGGCCCATCGTGCCTGGGGCCGGAACGCCGGGCCTGGCAACGTGACCCATCATAGGCTGTGCCCCGGGAACTCCAGGGCTACCTACGATCTGTCGCTGCCCGCCCATTTGCGCGACGTTGTTCAACTGCGTCGGTGATCGTGGTCCTCGCTTCTCATTCTTCGCGCTCGCGCCCCCTAACGTTGGGGATCGTTGAGGTAGGCTCGGATCAGAGGACATGTAGGGGTAATTCGACCCGGATGCTGCCGCCGTCGCCGCCATGGCTGCCGCCTGAATCTGAGGCATCCCATAGTGCATCGATTGCTGCGGCGGCACTCCGTACTGTGGCTGATACATGTTGTGAGCTTGGTTGGGAGCGCCTTGTGTTTGCGAAAGCACCGGAGACGTTTGCGCGCCGTGAGAATTGAGACTGGCGTTCGTCAAGGACGGAACGGCGTTCGTGCCTGCGGAATCCGTGTACGTGTGGGTATCCTGTTGCTGTTGTTGAGGGTACTGGCCGTACTCCATACTCCGGTGGAGCGTTGAAAGTCCACCGGGCGGACGCGAGTCGTGATGAAGCTCGACGCTTTAATCGCGGTTTTGCTAGAGCCAATGGGATTAGGGGACTATGGACGTATCCGTGAGCGACGGCTATGTATGGATGATTACTCGGAGCGGGGAATTGGGAAATTGGTCGCTGGCCGCGGCGCGGTGGGTATCGATAAGATGATGAAGGGTGACAGGTGAAGGGAAGGAACGAATAGGTTTCCAACAATCCCAGTCGCCCACCCAGAGGATCGACGTTTAAAATGGCCCAGGCGCTTGGGTATTAGTTGGGCTCAGGGCGGCGTGGAGCAGGTACTTGGAAGGCAGGTGTCGTTGGAGTGAGGGCCTGCAATCTATTGGATATGCGTGGATGAGCTGGCAGGAGGCAAATTGGGTAAGTGTGTAGCCCAAATGGTCCGCCACGGCACATGCAGAAGACGGAGGTGTTGCAGTCGCGGGGCTGTTGCAACGAGTGGCTTAGCCTTGTTGTGGGGGTATCGGAGACGGCAGCTGCAGAATACAAAGCCACAGGGCAAGGTATCGCTGCTGGTGACGTTGGGCGGTAAGGATGACGAGGTGATGTATCCCACGGAAAGCCCAGGGAAACAAGTTAGGCCAAAGCCAACTAATGTTCAGCGAGGAAGCCGACGAAGTGCGGTGCGCAGGCTCGAACAACAGTCGGGTATCCCACTTGTTTCTATCGGAGATCTAGCCGGTCATGAATTGTTAGTTCGCATTTACTTCTAAATGAAGTCCGGTAGAAAGAGCGGCAGCCAACGCTATTGGTAATTAAAGGGCAAGCAGTGAGAATTGGCAGAGACAGCGGCAGCGACGGGACAGGAGAAGGGGTGTGGTGGGGTGTGTGGAAAAAAAAAAAAGGCGCGAATGCCTTGGGCCGCACTCGATGATGCGTTGGCAAAGCGCCCAGCGCTGTTCAATGCACGCATGATCTGGCCCACCAGCTCACTACGCAGGACGACTGACCCCGCCATTCCTCGCCTGCGCCTGCGTTGACGACGCAAGGGATGAGAAATGTCAACTGTCAGACACCCAAGGTGAGACCAGAACACTTGTGTCGCCTGGCCGCCGCTAATGCAGGAGCGCAGGCAGGCGCTTAACGACACGGGTGTGCATCGACACGGCGCAATAGTCTGGGGGGATTTGGGCTTTGCTTGCAAGACTGATTTCCAAGCGGGAGTCTCCGCTGTGCGAAGAGCGGCGTCGCAGACAAATAAGAGACACAACGCTGGTTGAGTGTGTTGAGGCTAAAGGACTAGCTCTCGCGATATATCCCCGCCCCGGTCCGGTCATAAATCTTTGCCCTTTTGAGACATCGGCTTAAGGGAATGCCGCGAAAGCCTAGGTAAGCCAAAGAACGAGCGCGATCATGGCGATAGATGGTTCAAGTAGTAACGCTTAAATCACCCCTGCTGATGACCTCATGACAGCATTGGGCGACGTTGACCATGGTGGAGGAGGAACGGTAGGGGGTGCCCAAAAAAATCGGTCAACGGATACCAAAGGAGAGCGTCCACATACCTCAGCGGTCTCCTCTGCTTGGAAGACTTGCCGTGTACCACTCGAAACCGGCGCCAGAGGTAAACGCGGACAGACCAGCTAATAGTCTGTGCTATACCAATGACGAGTTAGACAAACGCGACCGATTCTTTGAGGGTCAAGGGTGCGTGAGGAAAGTGTCGTGGGCCAATGAACGTCGTAAAAGGAGCGGGCAAAATCGGAGGGATATCGGAGGGGAGAGAAAGTGAGGACAGTGGATCGGAAAAACACGAGAGCTGAGTATTAAAGAAAAAGTGAAACGTCGGAAGGCTCTCGTGTTGAAGAAAATCGATATGCGAAAAGACGAAGGTATTTAGAAGGTACGTACCAATCACGTCGGTCGCGTCAAGGGTCGTTTGTTGTCCAAGCGAGACCCAGTGCCGCGGAGCCCGGTAGGGACGAGAATTGCTTCGTTCCTTCACACGCGCGGATTGGGTTGGAGCTGCGCAGACAGTTGCCGTCACCTGACTGATGTCCAAATCAATCGCAACGGAAACCCGTTCGGAGACGAAGTTGATAGGACGCGATGGATCGCAGACTGGATTTGCTTGGGCGGGTTTGCTCCGCAAGGTGTCGCGCGAGGGGGAAAAAAAAAATTGCGGGTGCTGATTTGCTGTTGGGGGGCGGATTAACGGGCGAATGGGCGGATTGAATCAGCGTCTGGAAACGTGGGCCAGCGCCTGGTTAGTGGGGCGTCAAAGTGCAGGGCAGGCAGGGGACGGAGCCGAAGCTGATGCGACCGAGTCCGGTGCCAACAGGAAAATCCGGGAGATTGGAAAATGGGGGCAGAAAGGTGCGGCGCGTTTGTTCTCCGCGAAGGGGGTTTCTTGGTGTCTCTTACCCTGCTCAATTGCCCTTCCTCCGCACGCGTTTATCCCTGATGGAGGCGGATGCGCGCGCTGTCCTTCGACGAGGACTCGATGGGATGTGTGCGCGGGTTCCACGAGAGCCGACAAACCTAAAATAGGCGGGGTTTGCCGAAGGAGAATATCCAGTGTCGGAAATGGACAAAATCCAGTCGCGAACAGACTTCTGACTGGCTGGAGACTGGCCCGATGGCAGAAGGGGTCCCCAGATGCTTGTTTCGAAATAAGATACGGCGAATGGATTGAAGAGACCAACCAGAGAGTCGATGGGGTTCAGACTCGAATCTGATTGATTCGTTTCTTCTGGTGCGAAAAGGATTGATTGGTCGTGGAAGGTGAGGAGGAGAGGGGACGAGAGATGATTTGCGAGGGCGGGACTGGACACCTTTAATGATTGTGACTGGCTGAATCAGCCGAGACTGTGGGTCTATTCTTCCTTTGTGTGGCGGAACGCGACCATCACCGCCAGGTTCTCTCCTCCAGGCTTGGCAAGACCGCTGTGAAGACCGGAAGTGCCGCAATTGGGGATGTGGCTTTCGGCGCTCTCAAAACACGTTACTAGAATCGCATAACGGAATTAATAATCTCTCCTCCAAGTGGTGTTTGAAATGCCCCTTGTACGAGGGAAAATAACGGGCGCGTCTTATATGCTGGAATACGGGTACCAGCCGTTACGTCGCGCTGGGCGCAACCCAACCCGACTCCTCCGCCGCTTTGCTTTTTCCCGCGTCGCGACGTCCCTTTGACACAGAAGAGAGCAGGCCCCCCTCCCCCCCGGCTCCCCCCTCTTCACTCTGATTTCGGCGAGGCGCAATGTCTCATCCGCTTCGCCAGCCTCCACGAAATTTCGCCGGTCTGAAGGCTGAGAAGCTTGCCCAGCCCACAATCCTGATGACCGCGCATAGCTGATACATCGCGGGTGAACCCCCACTTCTCACAGAAACCCACCCTTGACGATCTTGGCAGGAAATATGGGGCATGGGCTTTCCGCGATCATCGAACCACATTATCTTCCGTATTCTTTATAAATACCGTAAGATATTTAACTGTGGTGGTCTGTAGTACTACAGCAGAAACACTCTTGAGGGCAAGGTAGCTCCTTGTATAGACAAAATCGACGCCTCATTCCTCGCAATGTTGGAAAATCGGCAGGGAAGTGAGATCGCTGAAAACCCAGCAGCTCCTGCTTACAGCAACACCAAATTTAGCCCAGGGCGGTTGGTTGCCTGAAACTGTCCCATGCATGCGCGAGGCAGTCAGAAAGAGCGGTGACATGCGCCGTCTTTGTGGCGTTGGTCCTGTTGGGGCACCTCAAAAGTGCGGGGTGTGTGCTCACCTCCGGGAAGGAGGCCGGGCTGAGGCGGACAGTGTGTCGGCTAACAATGAGTTGTCATAGGCCGATCTTCTGCGGCTGGCCTGGGAAGGACATGGAAGGGCGCCCAGAGTGGATCATGGCTGCACCACGTGACTTTCTAGCATAAACCTGGTGATCCTGGTATATTATCGGAATGCTTGTTTCGATTTCCAGAGAAGGTTCATCAAGCCGAGGCGAGGGGAACGGGATGAAAAGGCAGCATTTCCACATTCCAGGGAGGAGGACAATTCTAATATTCGACAAAGGTATTTATGCGCCCAGGATCCTCGAGCTGAGAACCGAAATATCTCGTGTTTTCGGAGGTTGCCTCGTGTGCCCTCCGCTCCAGCCCTTTTTTTCTTATTTTCCCTGGAGCATGTGCAGACGGAATGCTCGTTGTGGAGCAGCGCATTTTGGTGTGAACTGACTCGTTTTTCGGGGGGTGTGCGAGGCAATGCTGCCAGCACATAGTAAAAGTCGGTGTACTCCCCTCCATCCCGACCTTTCCTTGGTAAAGACGGGGCGGAAACAGTTATAGAATTGGAAGTCCTCCCGTTCCGTGCTGGGACGAAGGCGGGCCAGGCGCCTTGGATGCGGGGGTTCTGCTGGCAGTCGTCATCGCGGAGTTCCCGACTGCTTGGATGGGGATGTGCCGTTTGGACATGCCATTTGGACAGGTGAATGCC
Source organism: Microascus cirrosus (assembly GCA_030271035.1). NCBI lineage: Eukaryota > Fungi > Ascomycota > Sordariomycetes > Microascales > Microascaceae > Microascus > Microascus cirrosus. Next base: position 86,845 of record JAMBUN010000006.1, read on the forward strand.
TATTCAGGTCATCTTCCGAGGTGGGGGTATGGGCCAGCTGGCTGGCTGGAGCCTGGATGTGCCCCGAGGTGGCGGAGTCATATGACTGGTTAGAAATTGGCCAATTTTGGAACTTCTCACTGGATGAGCTTCCTCACCTCTAAGTTTCACTCACAGCGAATCAACACAGTGAAACAGTGATAGAGCTCCATCAATTTCATCCAAACACTTGCCCGCCCGGCGCTTTGGTCTCAGAGAGAGAACTTCCAGAATCTATCACGTTACTCGCGGATCAGCAGGCAGCCATCGAGCAGACGTTCCATTGCCCCGTCTTACGGGTACTCCAGCCTCCTTGATGCGTCGTCCTGTGAGGGATGATGCGCCAACCCCCTTTTCCCGAGGTTCCTTCTCACACGTCACGCCAGTGTCATGGTCCGCCGCGCAGGTGACGTACCACCCCACCCAAGGCAGCTGCCCGCTCCCAGCCGTGATATCACACTGCAATGTCCTCATCGGCAACGCCGCTTCAGCCAGAATCCTGCCCGCCCAGCCGAACTCTGCGCCTGGCGCTTCAACCCCTTCTCTCTCCCCCCTCGGGAAGCAAGGGCCCTTGGCTTTTGTGCCGACGCAGAGCGCCCAAAACCCCGTGGGTCCTCAAGGTGAAGAATCGTCACTTCCACGGTCAGGTGCCACGGCGGGTTGTACCTTCCCCGATTGGATGGATAGGACCGAAGGAGCGATATCCATCCTGCCTGAGCCGGTGTAACAGCACCAGCTTCTCCCCACCTGGGCGCCACCCTTTCCCAAAACCGCAATAAGCTTCTCTCATCATGGAGCGGCATTCGACGAATGAGGTTCGCAAACTTCAACTCTCCGTGGTCACTACGTACCAAGTCGTGGAGCTCTCCCCACATCAATCACCGTCGTGGCTGCCGAGCCCACCTCAGGATTGCTTCCCCGGCCGGGACGGCGCTTAGACGGGACCGGCTATCCTATCGCCGTCGTTGGAGAGCCGCCGTCCTATCACGCTTCATTGTCTGCTGGACACTAAACCAGTGAAACTTGCGGGCCGTCGCTAGTTTCTCCATGGGCCTGTGACAGAAACGTCTTTCTCTTGGCCTCGGACGGCGATTCGTCCGAGATCTGCGCGCCTTGGGGATCCAATGGTCTCGCGACATCATCGCCACCCTTAATTATACGACTGACGTCAGGGAAATATGACAAGGGGACGGCGCCGCTGGCATTCATCATCATCTCTGTTCTATGAAACTTACCAGCAGACAGCTCATAATATCCGTGTCCTCAGTCGTATCCCCAGCCCCAGCTGAGGAGATATAATCATACCCAGGCTGGCCTTTCCGATTTGCTCTTTCACGAAGTCTCTGTGTCATGGAGGCTTTCCGTCTCCAAAGTGCCCGTGTGAAGAAGGCTACCATTTGCCATTTCGTACTGGCATATCGGACCGGCTCGTCCTCGTGCCGAGATTATTGTTTTCAGGTCGGATTCCCCGGAGGCGAACCCTCAGTTTCGACTCTTCGTAGATTATTATTAGATTATTATCATCTAGTCCTCTCGCCTGATACCCGTAATCCAGGGTGATTCGACACTGTCACAATCGAATCGAGTTGTTGACTTTGGAGTCAATAAAGCGAAGTTCAAACAGATGAGTGATCACATCGCCCCCTTCAGACCTCATCTTACGGGAGCGCAATACGAGACGGTAATCATTTGGGAGTGGAGTCTTCTAGGTTGCACTTCTCTCGCTCTGCGAATGAGTTTCAGGCGCGAGTGGCCCCGATATCCTCTCAGTTGTCTTCCCAGCTGATTCTGCGATGTTGTGGATTAGCATAGGGCTTGTTCTATTTCCGCCCAGACGCTACTATGCCCGTAGCCATCGACGAGGACGTGGTGGTAGCGGAGCAAGATGATTACTGCGGACAATTCTTCGTCCTGTTTGTGATGATAGCAGCGAGAACGCAGTCTGTAGCCGACCCACGAAAGGAGACGAGAAGGAGGGCCGTGAGATGATGGAGGTGACCCTACGCGAAGAAATGAGGCGTCTTTTGTGCCTTATGCGACCCATCGTACGTAGCCCTGGACTTTTGGAGGTCCATTATGTCCCAGGATATTCTAACATGACAGTTTGTAGATATTGACGTCGCTGAGATGTCAGTAATATCATATTCACACGGGTCACTCTGACACAAGGTCATGCCCGTCCTCCTATGCATATTCCCGCGACCATAGTCTCCGCGATGCCTTCGTATGCCCCTCGCCCATTCATGTGGTATACCAAGGTATCCTGACCTATCAACTTATGCTCAGTTTCCGAGCCCCTGGATAGCGGCTATTGCATGACTTAGGCATGTCTCTGTGGCTGCTATCCATACCTTCGGTCGGAGTGCCTCGAATCATTCCTTTTTCCGCCAGTGTCTGGGGCCGAGAACTTGCTCAGGGCCAGTACTGTCCACTTGCATTCCCGTCGGCGAGAGCTTTCCATTGCTCGAGGATGATCAGGATCCGATGTCTCGCAGAAACAAGCGCAGATATACCCGGCGCCAGTGCCCTCTAGTAAGCCCATACTCCGGCGATGTGATACATGTAGGATTGATGATTCTGGTGAAGCTTATGTCGATGACTCTGCTTTGCTCATTTGGGTAATGGAGGATTTTCCAGGGTACTCGGAACGGATTATCGAGAGATTTACCCGCGGTGCACAGGGTCTATAACCTACTCCAGGAGGAGGCAACGAGACAGATTAACTTCCAGAATAAGACACAGTAAAACCGAGACAGGAACCGGGAAAGAATCAACCTACAAGGTAGAGCGTATTCCTTGCGAGCGGTCATGTCTCCGGTCCACCTCACTACTTCCCGTGGTCAAAGAACACGGCAGAGGTAAACCAAAAACTCCGGAAGCTTCGCGGCTTGTTACTCCGTCACGGTGCCAATGAGACACAATATCAAGGTAAGGTATAAGGAGCCTCAGTATTATTCATACAGCTGGTAGAGAGAAACAAGGAGAACTATGGGAACAAGAGTGACTCTAGCTGAATACCTGGGGCAATAGAGAAGCCCCGTTCACGAGTCAACCACACGATATTTTTGGGTTGCCTCAGTCGTTTTTGCAATAAGGGGCACCTGTCAGGCGGGCTACGTCCCACAAGGGCATCCTTCAGGAAGCGAGACCCATTCTCCGGCCCGCCACAACTGGGTATCGCAAGGCACCCCCATACACGGACCCCCGCTAACGAGCACTGGGCCAACATCCGGTTGTGGAGGCTCAGCTCAGATCCGTCAATAACACGCCTAAAAAGGGTAAAGTGAGAGTAAGCGAGGAACCGGACTTGCATGTATCGTGGGAGAAGGAATGGGGAGCGCGCTTAAGGATTATAGTCACACTGGCAAGTTTGATCGGGAGGATGGTCGCATCGCAGTGCTCACCATGTGATCGGTTTGCGGGACACAGGAGTCCAGCTCATGAGGGGGTGCCTTCTCGTGCTCATCATGGGATGGAACGACCTTTTCTGCATACCGCGCTAATAAGGGACTTTCTCGGTAGGTCTCACTTGGTTTAGGTATAGGGGTAAACCTACGGTTATCTGGGGTCTTGCTAGAGGCAATATGGATACTCTTTTGAAGATCTCGGGTCAGATATCCTTTCTGTCACGCGAGGATAAATCCCAGAGTCCGAATAGAGGGACCGCTCTTAGCGCAAGGGAGAATCAGGGCGTCGAATGGATGGTCGTTCATAACTCTACAACTGCCGTATAAGTCGACTAACAGCATAGCGGGGATGGTGATATCCCTTCCTTCAAGCATTTCGAATTCGGGCTAAGGGTGGGGGGTCATTGTTTTGGCAGACAAGAATCCATGCATTATATCTGGGCACTAATACAACGCGCTTACATGCGGGCTGCATTTCGAGATCTTGGGTGGTCATAGGCTGTGAGACTCACAGAAGGATTCGAAGGATCAGGAATAGCCGCAGGACAATAGAGGTTTACGAACAGCCACGAATTGTCAATAACAAGCGCCATCACGTTCGCGGGCCATCCCAGCGTGAGATATCACTCTCCAACACACCCACTCACCGACTCGCCGTCCAAATACACAAGCATCTCACCCATGCCATGATCCGGACCCAAGCGCGACAGCTGCGAAAGTTCTTAGTTACGCCACGCTAATTCCAGCCGAGACGTGGGCGAGTGGGTTCGAGGGCAGTGACACGTCGGCAATCCGGCATTGAACTGACCTTACACATCACAGGCGCTAAGATGCCCGCTGCGACCTATGCCCAGGTGGTCAGTAAGTTCGTCTGCATTCGACGAGGCTAGTTGACTGGGATGCGGGGACAGGGCTATGGATTTTAGAAGCCGAAGGTTGGATGAAGAGGCCAGCCTTCACGAAGCAGCGCCTGGAAAGCCAAGTTCTGAAGGCGTCGATCGCGAGAGGAAGTGCCAGGAAGCTTCTCACCACTGAAGCATTGTCTGCTTCTGGGACACACACAGAGCAGGGGGTGGGGAATAATACACCCCCACCGCACAGGCGGCCGAGTGTACGGAAACGCAGTCCGAGGATGGTTGGGCAGGGCGGAAGGAGCGATGGGACGCATTCGCGCCGGACACACCACAGTAATACCTGCGTTAACGCCCGGTTCGTCCAGGAAGGAGCATTGGATGGTGGGGAGGGAAGGGTGTGAAGGTGAAAGTCGCGAGTGGCTCGTATTCCTGCCATCTCCTTCCGTTAGAAAATTGGGCTTCCACTGGCTCCCGTAAGGAAGTCTGGTCGTGACATCCGAAGTAACGCCCTTCGTAGAATGAGCCTGCGAGTACATGCGGTCCGTGGAGCGAATGCGACAAGCAAAAGCGCAATGACTTCATTGCCAACGCATTTTCTCACCGAGATGAAGAGCCACCATCCCGAACTCCGCCCAGGCCAATCCAGGCGCTCGTATCTGTACCTTCACAGGTTGACACGATCTTTTATGCGCTGCTACCGACAATCTCTCCGGAACCATTCCCCGGTAGGTCCATATTGAAAGCTGGATCGATGCGTTACTCCTTCCCGTTGAAGTCCCGTGGAGCGGAGTGATGGAGGATGGAGAACCGCAGCAACTGAGCGGACATTGAAGGGATGGTGGGCCGGGAGTAGTTTTGAGACGATGCCCGGCGCTTGGCATGAAGAATTAAGACTCTCACAAGGCGAGACGAGGCCTCCACTCCGCGCAGTTCGTCACTGCTCCGTGGAAGACTAGGATGAACGGTAGAAACCCTGTACCGACTCCCACGAGGCGTATTGCCGGCGGATGATGGTTTGGCACATCTATCCTAGCACAGGACATGGCGCAGGAGGCATCTTGCGATCACAATCAGTGGCGGCCAACTCCACTCTGGCACCCCGGACGCGCGCGCCTTCAAGGGGAAGATGGCCGGCGAGGTGGCCTACTCATGGGATGGAAGCTCGGACTGGTGGCTTTCTCTCCGGGCCACTGGGCTTGTTGAATATCGGAGTCGAGATAGCCAACGAGCACCGTCATCGCCATGCAACCTAAATCTCGCAGAGCGCATAATGAGGCGCTCCGCGATCTAGCCACTAGGTCTCCACGTCGGCCGGGATGGGAGGGGGACCGCTGTTGTGGATTCTGAGACGGCGATATTTCCTGCAAGAGTCAGAACGTAAAACTCCTAGAGCGTTTAACTGGATGGGGGCGAATAGCGCCCGCGGACAGGGGCAGGCGCCTCTCTAGCTGAAGAGAAAGTGTGGCCGCTCGTTGCACGGGAGTGGGAGGGCCCCAGGTGGTCGAGCTGTACGCGCGCGCGGAATGAAGCAAGGCAAGCGTCTATTCTGCAAATATTCTTCATGAGTGGGTGCTGTGGATCGTGAGGCGCTAACAGCAATGGAAAAAAGATAAAATAGAAGAGAGATCTCTGTCCTTGGCTCGCTGGTTTGTTCCAAGACACTCGACGATTGTCCTTGATCTGCCCAAACGAGGTAGTTTACTCCCGTTCTGTCTTGAAAGGTCTGGCCCCTCTGCCACTCCTATCCGACCTTCCCGTCCCAGCACTCTGGGTTCCGAGATCCGCTCCTGATCAGGGAGCCTTCATTCGTCACGCCCCAAAACGGATTGGGTAAAGGTACGATTCCTTCCACGTCTCATGACCTATGATCGTCCTGTCTACCAGCGTGGCTGCGCCGGTTTATGGCAATCATGTCGGACACAGAGCCGGGTGATGCTAATAATAACCGACTCAAAAGGGCTTCCCATCTCCTCGCCTTGTTCGGATCCGTGTCCTGAATACAGCTCGTTCACCTCTCTCCCTGTACGCCGGTCGCAGGCCAATCACAGCCTGATTCGGACTTGTCACCAACCGCCTGCGCATCCCCCTCCTCGTGAGCCTTGTTGCTGCCGGCTCTCGGCCCACTACCACACGCTCAGCGGGCCTCCTTCGACGCGGCCTTCTTTCCTCGTGCGTCTCGACGAATAACAGCGTTCTCCTTCCCGGTCACCGAGAGGGCATCCTGGCGTTTGCACAACAAACAAACATCGCCCTTGGAACCGGTCATTTAAACGCCTCACCAGTCGCGCTCTGTCAAACCACGGCCGCAGGGCGCACATCACCCGCGACCTGGGTGATTACTTCCTTTTTTTCCACCCGGCATCGAGAAGACAGCATTCTCGGAGTGGCCGCTGTACACCAGTCTCCGCGCACCGACACGGCCTGTTGCGCTGCGCTGCCACCTGCAAGGCCGGTCCGCCCATTCACATCGCCTCACTGGGCGCTCGAAGTACCGCTGCCCACAGCCGCCGGAGACCCCCCTGGAGCAAATCGCCGTCGCGCTTTGGCCCAGCTCGTCACGCCGAGTCGCTTTGCAGCTTCTCCTCCCCCAGACACTCTTCCTCCCCCCTGTCGGCGCACACCCACCCTTCCGGGTCGAACCTTCCAAGTCGCCCCCTTACGCGCGCTGCACCCCCCTTCACCCCCCTTTTACCCACACCCCCTCCCCGCCGGCCCGGCGAAGTGGACTAAAGGCCTTCTTTTTTCTGGGCCCCTCCCTTGTCCCTTCCCATTCATACATCACCCAAGTTTATATTGTTACCTCCATAATACGCAGGCGCCAGTTCTCCTCCATCCCTTTTTTTCCTTTCTTCACCTTGCATCATACTTCACGCGCCGGGCTGGTTTTTGGTCTTTTCTGCACCAATCCTGGCTTCGGTCTAATTGCTTCCCATCACACGCACTCGTCGTCCGGCTCTGGACCCGCTCCACCCTGAGAGAGAATACGACGAATCGCACTGGTTGCTCGTCACATTCCCTCAGGTTCCAGATCGTTCGCATCCTCACTACCATCCATCATCTGCCTGTGCCTGCACGCTGCCCGAACCCGGTCGGCACACACCCCACTGGGCCTCGTCTTCCTTGACCACCCTCTGCGCCCCGCCCCCCTTGGCTGGCTTGACCCCCGCTCCGTTTGTAGCCTCTATACCTCCATAACGGACCCATCATACCTTTAATATTTGTGCTCCCTCCTCCAACTTCCCCACGTCAACTGCCGGCGTCCTTTATCCTTTCCTGTTGCCTGGGTCAGCTGGGACTTCGTCAAATATCTTAACGCCGAACTCGTTCGCTTGACGTGCCTCGCGTTCCAAGTCGACCAACGTTCAACCTCCAGATACATCGGGCATCGACATCAACAACCGCGAAACCATCCGTCATGGCAGCGGCAAGCACAACCAAGCCCAAGTTGCCGCAGCTGGCTACCCCAGTTACGGCGACTTTCCCGTCTCACATCTCGGGCCACTCTCCGCTATCAGCAAAACCCAAGTCGGCGGACCCTGCAAAGACTCCTATCAGTCCACCTATGGCCTACACGGACTTCCTCAGGTTCATGTCACTCAACTCGCCTGTTATTTTCAAAGGCTCATCTTCGGACGACAACACGTCCAGCTCCGGCCCATCAACGGCAACCACAGCGCCCTCCGACTGCTCGTCACGGCTCGAGTTCAAGAGCGAGATCCAGTCGCCCATGACGGCGCCGGCAATCCCGCCGAGCCCCTTCGTCCAACTTCCCATGTCTGCCCCTGCCACGGGTGATCAGTGCTTTCCGAGTCTCAAGATCCCTCCCTCTCCGGCCGGCTCCACCTACAACTCACCTATCAGCGCGAGATCACCATTCAGCGCCAAATCGCACACCAAGTTCGATTGGGAAAGAGCGTTGAAGGCGCGGAAATTTGAAATGAAGAAGCAGTCGGCGAAGCAGTCGAGGACGAGTGTGAGGCATATCCGGGAAGTCATAACGCGGACGGTCACCTACACGCCTCGGATGGCGCCCGCACCAAAGGGAAAGAGGAGGAAAATCGAGTGAGGGGACGATTGTTCTAATCAAATCATGAATCAACTGGCTGCTGCCCAAGGCGCCCACTATCTCGCCATTTCCTTTGTTTTAGACGGACATCACCCTCTACTTTCGCCCCGCGGTTACAACCCCTCCGGCGAATTTCCACTGGAGGTTGTTGGTGTTGCGATCAGACGAAGTTGAGGTTGTGAAGACAGTATCAACCTGGTCATGCCGCATGACGCGACGATTCATTTGTCATTTCTTTCCTATGAAATATCGGCACATTTTTGTTTTCCGTGGCCTGACCACACTCTCAAAGCCCTGCGCACGCACGCGGGCGAGCGTGACTATGGTACGGCAATTGTTTGGGCGGCACGTTTTTCGGGGAACAAAATTCGGGGTTACATGTACTTTTTCTTCTCTCTTCTTGCGCGGTGCGGCAAATTTGGCGGAGTCGGGCCTGTATTTTCCAGAGGGGGTCTGTGTGTTATGGTGTTCTCGAGGCGTTTTACACTGGCTTGGACAGGCAGGAGGATATCATGTTTGGCCATCATGGCTTTGGATCATGTATGCCTGGATTTACACCATGCGAGATACCAGAGACGCAAGAGGGCGGAACGGGGACCGCCGAGTCGAGAGGAGGCGAATCGAAAGGGGTAACTAACTATCTGTAATATGACAGTTGGATATAACTGCGGTATCACCGTCAAGTCACATCTTCCCGTGGTCAAAGCCCTTCTCTGAGCGGTCGTGGTAATTCAGAGGAGTGAGAAGGTGTTTCTATTCCTGGCCCATTTGCCGAGCAATCACGCACATGAACTCGCTTCACCCGGCGCACCTGTTTTCTTCATGGCCCGCCTCGCGGGAAGCGGATTAGAGGGAGCTAGGGATGCGGGGAAGCAACCCTCGTCACGTCGAGCTCTTGTTGCGCCCGACCCCCAGGTATTTCCAAATATAACCCCTGTGTTCCTTGCGGGATTTGGGGATACGAGTGGTGCTTGGGAGCTTTGGGAAGCTCATTCCCTTGTTCACGCGGGAGCCTTCTTTTTTTGGAGGTTCGTGTTGTGTTGGGGGCTAGAGTTATTTTTGGTTGAAACAGGAAGCTATGACGCTGCCATGACGAGGCAAGGGAGCCCACAGTGCTGGGAGCCCACCTTCGTTCTTGGGGTTGAGCTTGGAGGGAGCTTAACATCTCTGTTTAAGGGGTTCCAAGTAATAAACGAGAACTGCCATTGAGAAACCCGCTTGTCTTGTTTTGTTTCGTTTCGTCATACGAGGGTTATGGCGGGAAACGGAGGCCAACGAGGGAGACCCTATGTCTTGCATACGAACCTCGTGGGGAGGGGGCCGGAGAGGGAAGGAGGCCACAGCACCTGGGGCCCTCCCTTCCTTCCCCGTTCTTGTCTCCACACACCCCTCGTCAGGAGGAGAGGAGGAGAGGAGATGAGAGGGGGAGCAGATGCGTGTCTGACTTTTGGCACCTTCCTTCCTCTGGCATTGCCGCCTATCACATCACGGTAGGCAGCGTGGAGGGTGGGCTTCCTCTGGGGGGTGGCGGTCACACTGGTACGGGTGGCGTGTCTTGCCAGGTCCTCTTGAGGTGCGGGTTCAGGCCGGCGTCCTGGTACTGAAGAGTTTGATGCTTGGTTCTGGTTGAATGACGCTAATGGGACGCTTACACGCTGGCCACCAGCTGAATTCTACCACTAGCCTACAATGACAGCGAGAGCTCTCTAGCCCTTCTCAAGACCATGATGGTTTATTACAAACCCCTCTTCTCTTCCTTGAGGGCTGACTTCCCGTTACGTTCGGTCCGGCGAGTTCAGGATTCTTTCTGTGAGAAACCAGCACTAACACCATACCATTCCCGGCTAAGTGCGACCCGTCATCCTGGAAAGTCCCTCCCAAAGCCGGGGCCATCACCCATTGCCCCTTCATCCCTCCCCTGTCCCCGTCCTCGCCGAATCAGAACCAAGAAAATTGCCAGGGAGGGCGTGCGCGAACCTTCGCAGCAGGCGCTTAGGAATCGTTGGTTCAACGTTCGGCGCCTGTGATTGGCCCATGGGGAGCGTTCGGGGTGTGGGGGCTGCCCCTTGAACGGGGTCAGCGGGGCGCGGGGACGCGATTGGCTGGTTTCGTTAAGCGCCGGGGAATCCGTGGGTTAGGGGGCGTGTGCATTGGCGTGTGACGAGCAGCAGCAAGCGTCTCGTCTTTCGCTTCTGCACGACCTGTCCTTTCGAGTCTCTGCCAGCTGGAACGGGTTGATTCTTCGTCTCTGAGGTGAAGAAGACTGCAATTTCGATGGGCAGGTGTATTTTCTTTCTTTATGTGGGGGCTATGCTCCATTCGACTTCTTGCGCCCATTCATAGCTAGTGAGTAGACCGCTTGTAAGTATAGCGGTCCCGAGACCTGCTACTGTTCACATTGGTGATAACCCGTATTATCGTTGGCAACGAGAAGGCAAGGGCGAATACCGACGGCATGTGACGGCGAGGACGCTCGATCCTGGGATTCTCACGACAGTCTTGCCGTCTCGTCACATCTCTTCTCTCAGTAAGTTGAGTAACGAGATCGGAGGAGCACGAACATGCCGTGACCGGCACATGGAGACGAGCGGTATGAAACGCTGCTCGTGATCACCTGGGGACCATAACCTCCCCGACCAGAGAATCACGATGGTGCCAATCGTGACCGGTATCTTCCGGGCGGTGCACCCCACTATGCTGTCGGACGGAGAGCCCCCCATCACATTTCTTTTCGGAGCTGTCGTCACAACCCGCGATCACCAACGTTGTTGCTCCGGCGATCTGGGTCATGAGATCTTAGTGAGCGCCCTTACCGCCGCCGGAACGGTGAGCCTGGCGTGCTACCACTCTCCCCGTCGCTCCTCCACAGATTTAGAAAGAGTCCTGACCCGACACCGAGGTCCGTCACCTTCTCATCACATCGGCCAAAGGGAGACGCTGGAGAGTCTGCTTGATCCTCCTAACATCCCAGCGACGCCGTCTCGAAGCGGCTTGGCTCGAGTCCCGTGTCGGTCCAAATGTGGGGCGCTCGAGAGTCCGGCGTGATGGGCACGGACGTGACGAGCTGGACACCCGCGTGCCAAGTGAAGATCTTCAGGCTGTCTTCCCGCTTCTTCACTGCTCGGGCTCCTGTTTAATTGCTCATAAGCGGCCCCTTTGTACGTAAGTACACTCCTCTATCTTTGGAATGTTGGGGCTATTCTTGGATTCTCGCACAGCTCGTAACTGATCTCTTGTTCTCTCTCTTCCCCCCGGGGGCGCCCTTGTCCTGAAACGCCCTCATCGCTTGTGAAACGCTAGCAGGGCGGAGCGAAAGGGGGCCCGTGAACGTTGACGGGAACCAACCCCCCCGGCTCGCGTTTCGTTTCAAAATGCTTCCAACACGGGAAAGAAGCTTCGCTGAACTCCGCTCTCGACCGTTTCTAATTTTAGGGAGGCACGCCCCACGGCGTGTTCATCTCTCCCCCTTGTCTTTTGGGGGCGAAGCCGCCCGTAAACTCGGGTCCTCAACTTGAAGGCCCTTCCAATCAGGATCGAGCCACTCCGGCCGGACGGACATATTGAGCGGGCGGATTCCCAGAGCTGGGGAGATTGCGGTAATGTCGTCCGGCGCTTTCGTCTTTTGACGAACCACTCCGAGTCCAACGGAATACTTGCTCTTTGCCCCACGACGGCGTCATGCACGTCGGCCGTCCTCGAGGCCCTGTCGAAAATCCAGAAAATCGCTCCACTTTCTGCCTTGATATAGGCGATGGGAACGACGTTGTAGTAATATCACGGCACATGCACGAAATGCAACGGAATCACATCCTTCATTACAGGAACACCCCCCCCTGCACGGTAATATCCGAACCACTTTATGTAATTTCGGTCCTGAGTAAGAGAACGATGTGACCATCTGCATTCATGCGTTCAGTTCGCTACCTTGACCTTCCTCGCGACGGCATTGCAAAGAGCCACCTCCACGCCGGCGCTCATCAGTACGTGTAACCAAAGCCGCTGTGTGTCGCTGAGCCGGTCGTTCGCGCTCTTCACCTCGGCAAACATGCACTCTGCTGTTGGTTCCGTCCTCCAGAGTATCAGGTCCGGGATCCCTCCGCCGCGCTGACGATATTCCTGCGCCATCACCTTGCAGACGGCCGCCAGCGCTGCGCCGGGAAAGCAGCGCACCAATTCTGCGAGATCCTCGACATCGAAGTCCCAATTTAGGCCAACGACGCATGTCCTCCTCTCATGCTCGCGCTTGTGAACCTCGCGGAGTATACTCTCCGCCTCACCATTTGAGATCTGCGCTAGACGACGGTTGATCTCCGAGATGCGTGTGGGGTAGAATGAGTCTGTGTGGAGGTCAAGTGGACAGGTTTGGTAGGCTGTCTGGAAGACGTTCGGAACGTAGGCGAAAATGATGTCGAAGAAGAGGTATCCAAAGAGAGTGCGTATGATGCCCCCTTCGGCATGGTAGCCTTTCCACCCCTGGCTTCGGTACCAGCTCAAGCACATTTCCTCGACAGAGCACTCCCCATCCTCTTCTCTCTCGTCCACCCAGATGGTCTTGGTGTTGATGCCTTTACCCTTCGGCTCCCCAGTATCTTCCCGTTTGATTTGGATTCCCTCTACCGTGTGTTGGATCGGCTGTTGAAGACGAACGTGGTCAAAGTCATGTTGGAGGCGCCGAGGTATCTTTAATCGTTTCTCGAGCTTGACCATCCTCTTCTGTAGGTCATGATGGTAGATTAAGTGGCAGTCAACATCCTGAAGGCCTGTCTCGCAAGTAGTGACCGCTCTGGCCTTCCAACGCTTCTTGCGCTGCTCTTCACCTGCAGACGCGGGTTCGAGCTCCACAGCATGCATGTAGTGTTCCTCCAAAAGGGCCTTCCGCTGGTACCAGCTCCCTCGCCTCGCTGTATGAAACAGTTTCTGGGCGAGGAGTTCCGTCAAGAGGTCGTATTCCCTTTTGTATTCCTTTAGTCTCCCAAAGCAATACGCGGCCTTGTGGACCACGCGCGTGTAAGTGTGAGCAGGTGTGAATCGCCGCAAATACGCGCCCTCGCCGTATTCGTACAAGGTTTCCTCTTTCATCTGTTCCTCCGACACGAGGCTCTTCCACCGATGATAGATTGCCTCGAAGATGTTAATCACTCTTCGAAACGCCTCCTCGTTCGGCACGTCGCCACCTTCTAGGGCCAGGTCGATCTCGGTATCGATCTTGATGGCGGCTTCGAATTCAAGGACATGTGATCGCGTGGAAAATATGTTTGACGTCCGACAAACTAGGTAGTCCGCAAAATTTCGCCGGGATATTTTGGATAGTATGATGGTTGTTAGAGACTTCTCAGTCCACTCCGTCGATCTATAGAAGATGAGATGGACCCTCCGGAAGAGGTTGAAAGTTGCTTCCGATATCCTAATGCAGGGTCCGGTGATGGATAGCACTTTTCTCAAGAAGAGTTCCGCTCTACTAATGTCTTGCTTGTTCGGAGTGATTTCCGGGCCGTCATCCAATGCTGTCGTTGGCCTTCTCGACACCCGGACGCCCATGTCTGCAAGCCCGACTTGTCGGTGGATCGCTTGGCGTAATAACTTTGTGAGCTCGGATTTGTTCCTTCCTTGTATCCTCTGCTCCTTTGCGAGAGACTTTATCTCGTCGAAACTCAACAGAGAAAGAGCTTCTTCGACCGTTGTGATGTACGAGTCTGAGGAGTCGGCGAACGCAAAGGTATCTCCCAGGCAGACTTCATCCAGTTCTATGCCTGGAATACTCTCTAAATTGAAACTCGCGGTTGGTTTTGGGAGCGCTTTAACATCCTGGAGGTTGGACACCGCCTTGGTCATGTCCGAAATGTCACCGTGATACCCCAGTCGGCCTATCCGATGCCATGACGCTGTTTTTCTCAAGAATAATCGGACATACCTAAAAGAGCCGCGATCAGTCACGTTGTGCGGGCTCCAAATTCAAGGAGATACTTACAGATACTGACTTTCATAGTCGAGTGTCTTCCATTGGTCAAAGACATGGCATTCACGCTCATCAAACAAGTGTGCCTCGTCTTCCAGCACAGTATCTAAGGCAAGATTGAACGCGTCGACGTAAATTGATCTCTGGCCCTTCATCCACAGACTTCTTCCAGGCGTCGCGTCGGATTGAGATTGACCCATAACTATTCGAGGGTCGTCGGTCGCTTCGTATACCCCGGTCGCCTCGTCTGATCTAGTGTCCGGGAGAGCATTCTCGAACCCGGAATTCTTAGTGTCGTCATCGTCGCCCAGAGGACCAGAGTAAGCCTTTACTTGACAGTTCGCAGTAGGGTCATCATCTTCATCGGGCACGTCCGTTTCCGGGCTCTTTCCCGCGCGTTTCTCATCCGAAAGTCGCACCTTTTTCAGAGGTCGTTCCTGGGCATCCGTAGAACGGGCGTCAGGGTCCAGAATATCTGAATTTGTGTCCGGTATTTTGCGCAGATACCGGTCCATAAGTGTGCGGAAGATGGGTAAAATTGAACGGCCAGGAACGGTTCTGGAAGGTTGAAGTTGGCTGGCGCCAGAGGGGGGGAACAGGCACACGCGATTCACACGCACGAAGGGATCGCGCTCTCACGTGACGGATCCGGCCTCCTCCTTGCAGACCGACCAATAATAGGTACCAATTGGCTATCGATAATGGAACTGTGGGACTCGTGGAGGAAGTAAGCTTTTGGAATCTCGCGCATTCCAGGCTCCATTTCCCTGGCTTGCGAACTCTTTCTTTGACGGACTCCCACTTGTTAACTGCCATTAGTTTTGGCACATTTGTCATTTGTTTCTCCTAATATTGCCACAGGTCTCCTCAGCATGCCGGAACCCGTGAACGGCGACTCCGCTTCCCACGAAGCCGCGGGCCCTTCGCCATCAGCTCCTCCGGAGCCAATGGACACCACGGCCGACGAACCCCGCGCCGAGGTTTGTCCCCCGTTTTCGTTATTCGTTCTTGCCTTTACTGTCAGCATGGACTAATGGTATCGCGCGAAGACGCAGCCTCAACAAAACTCCCAGCCCGAAGCGAGCGCTCAGTCCGAAGCCAACCCCCAGACAAGCGCATCCGTCCCTCCGCCCACGAACACGACCGCAAGCCCCAAGCCGGAGTCGACTCCGACGGGAGCGGATAATCAGCTAAGGCCTGGCGCGCAGACTGTCCGGGAAGTTCTAAACACCAAGATCAACCCCTTCGTCTCTGCTGGTCTGCGCCAAATCTTTCAAGACCCCGCTAATATGTATGCCCGTCCCAACTTATCCCACTGCCAAGAAGCCCTACCAGGTGTCTAAGTAGAAGCACCTTAGCTGATTCTGACATTGGAACTTAGCCCCGAGGATCCCCTCCGGATTCTAGGAGAGTTTCTACTCGAGAAACATCGTGAGATTGCGGCGAAAGAGTCTGAAGCCAGCCAGGCCAAGACGGACGTGGCGGACTCGTAACATGGGCTTCACGCACTACATATCTTTTTGTGCCTTTTCACGATATCTACGAGTCGCTGGGTTCTAGGATCGACCCAATACGTAACATGGGCCATGACACAACCCATTATGCGGCGTTTAGGAAGATGGAAAATCTGTTGAGCATTATCAAGGCGGGTATGATACCATGACAGTTCAAGGCGGCGATCAATTTTTGACTTCGCTTCATGATGTGACACAAACACACATATATCGGGTTCTTACACCATCCATCTGAGTAGTAGGCGTGAATGGAGCACATAGCCCTTACGTGTTAGCTATGGCCTGCTCAAATCCATTGATTCGCTTTTTAGAGTCCTCATAAGACCGTGATTGCACCGCAATGCATTTCCCATCCCCAACTCCAACCCGCCGGGAATCTTCTTCAGAACCGTTCCATTTTATTCCTCCAGAGCCAAAGCCACCTTACGCGACGAGGGTGCTGGCCGTGGCGCTCTCATAGCGCCAGTTGGGAGGCAGGTTACCGACCTTGCGGTAGTACCTCGCAAGACGGTGGATCCTGGCCTCGATGAGAATGAGGCGGAACTTGGCGTCCTTGTCCTTCCGGTTGCGCTCGAGGTGCTTGCGGACAGCGACGGCCTGCAGAGAGTTAGCAATACGGATCAAAAAGATGAACGGGGGAAATATGCGTTGGCTTCCCCACCTTCTTGATCAGGTTGTAGAGGTCCTCGGGGAGCTCGGGGGCGAGGCCTGTACGGAAATCTCACTGTCAGCCGTGACCAACAGAGGCATCATTGACTCAGAACCTTCCATTAGGGAGGCAAAGAGTATGTATTGTGTGGGATGGCATCTCCGAACGTCGTCGACGCTTATTTCAAGTCGGGATAATCGTACCGTGAGCCTTGAGGATGCGGACAATCTTGTTACCTGTACCGAGTATAATGTCAGTGCACAGTCCCTCACTATATTCTCCGGCCCTATCTCTCCTTAAAACGTACCGGTGATGGTCTTGACCTGGGCAACGCCGTGCGCGTCCCTCAGGACGACACCAATCTGCGAGGGCGCAGCACCCTTCCTGGCGAGCTTGCAGATCTGCTCGGCGACCTGGTCGGGGGAGGCCTTGAGCCACGCGGGGGGGTTCCGCGAGTAAGGGACCGTCGACGACGAGATACCCTTGCCCTTGCTGTGAAGTCTACCCATTTTTTGGTTTGGCGCTCGAAACCGCGGCGTTCGCTGGTGCTGGTTGTTTTCGGGCTTTGGTCGACGTTTGGCTAAAAGTTCGAGAGGACTCGAGGCTGGTGGTGAAAATTGATCTTAGTGGAGTGGTTAGGATTTGGGAGGGTCGGCGGAAATTCGCATAATTAGGGTCGTTCGTGAGAAGCGCGAACTGAGAGGGAATGAGAGATCACGTGAAAGGGATGCAATGAACAGTCATATTTCCACAGTTGCCATCAGATGTTACCAGTCCGGCGGAAAAACGGATCACAAACTCGATGCAAAAGATGGACGATCGAGTTACGCGCGGTACGGGTTCTCGAGACTGCCCACTTTTCGGCCCATTGTCCATTAAGAAGACATTTCCCGCCCGAGTGATAATACTATTTTACAGTATCGTGAGATGTACAAGCCTGCCTTGCTACCCCCCCCTGCCAACATGCACTCGTTGGCCGCTACTTTGTCAAGCGCACCACCTGGTCATGTTCATGATGTCCTCGACTCCTTAAATCCCAACATTCAAATTTCCGGGTTTTCCGAATCCATCTACCAAGCTCCAACGTCGAAGTTTGCCTAGAGCGAAATATTAACATTGAGAAGTGAAGACATCGATATTTAGAGTGGGCTTACCTCAGGGAAGTAGGTGGTGACTACAGTTCGATCAGCAAACTTCCTTCCGGCAAGGGCTCGAAGCGCCTTCGTCGCATCCGCGGCGCTCGAGAACTTGACGAATATCCTTCCCACTCCCGGCGAATGCCTACTGCCACCGGCGGGCCGCGGGACCTTTAGCTCAAGAACCTTGCCGAACTTAGCGCATTCGTCCTGGACGTCCTCGCAAATTTCTATTTCATCGTCAGCATCTCCTCTGTTGCGCAGTCAGACCGGGATGGAAGACACCCACCTTCATAATCATCATTGTCCATGAGCTCCTCCGGTGTCACCATATTGAGCAGTTGAATGACGGAACTCTCCTCACTGTCAGTTGATGTAGTGCCAGCGAGCATAGACATGGCATTAACACCCATCTCAATGCCCGAAACTTGCTTAATCCCGATGCTGGCTCTCCCAACTTTGAGCCGCTTTTCGCCAAGCTCCATGCCGTTGAGCCCTTGGATGGCAATGTCCGTGACAGCCGAGTCGGCGTATTCGCAGAACGCGACGCCCTTGGAACTGTTAGTCTCGTTGCCACGAAGTAGAGTGTCATGTGCTTACTCGTGACTCTTCTGTATCTCGGTCCTTGACAAGAGTGAACGCTCTAAGCTCACCAAACGAGACAAGAAGCTCCGTGGCCTGCTCGTCTGAAAGGTACGTGGGGAGGTTCGCAATGCAAATCTTGTTTGGAGTGTCCACAACCACATTCGACACAACGCCAGGCTCATAGGGTGCGTCGACGACTGCAGGCACAATGTAATCCTTCGGGCGCTTCAGCTCAAGCCCCTTGGGGCTGTCGGCACCGTTGTTCGCCATGGGTTCATCGGGGTCCATCGTGATGCCGTCAAAGGCGAGCGCAACTGTCGTATCGGCGGGGGTCTTGAATTCAAGGAGAGCAAAGGATCTGTCTTGCGAGACTTGGCAAAGAGTACAGGGATCGGTGCTTTCGATGACGTTCAGACCGTTGAGCTGCAGGTTGAAAAAGGATACGACACTCTCCTCTGTCGCCGAAGAGGGAAGGTTGTAAGCGAAAATACGTTTGGCCTGTCGGGACTCAGTAGGCTTGAGCGCATCGCGGTTCACCTGGCTGGTTGGCTGGTTCATGAACGCCTGGAGCTTGGACGGGTCCATGGCCTGCTGCTGTCGAGGAGCGCCGGGTAGTGGGAACATTCCTGATAGCTTTGCTTGCTCCGCAGTGACGCTCTCGTATCCAGGAGGCTTAATATCCCACTGTGTTAGGCGGCGCTTGCGCTCGTTGATGGGAGTGACGTTGGTTAAGTCGGGAGTAGGCTCCCGCTTCCGGGGAGGCGGAGAGGGGCTCCGCCGCCGGTCACGTCCAAAGAAACCATCATCCCTGTCACGAGGTCGACGTCGGTCATCGTGGAAGTCTCGGTCTCGTCTCGGAGCCCGGTCGTCATCGTCGCGCCTGGCGTCCCTGCGCCCACCCCGGTCGCGGTCCCACTCGCGATCACGCCTGTCGCGTCCCGAGTACCTGTCTTCACGCTCTCGATCTCTGTGGCTCCTACTCGACGTGTAGGGGTCAGCATCGTCATCGCGACGCCTGGAGCCCCTGTATCCCGGCGATCTCGATCTCCTCCTATCACGGCGAGAGTCCCTGTGATTGTCGCGGTCTCGGTCCCGTCGATGGTCATCGCGTTCGCCTCGGGGCTAGAATTAGTTGGTTGGTTAATATGGAGAGGAATTTGTCCACGGATACATCATCACTTACGCCGTAATCGCGCTTGCGGCCGCCCTCTAAAAAGAATATCAGTTAGTGATGCACCATCGCGTACTATTTTCTGGAACACCTACCGCGAGAGAAGCCGTCGCCGTTCATAATTGTCTCTGGGATACTCGGCCGATTGACTGTGGTGGTT
This sequence comes from Microascus cirrosus, assembly GCA_030271035.1. Classification (NCBI taxonomy): domain Eukaryota; kingdom Fungi; phylum Ascomycota; class Sordariomycetes; order Microascales; family Microascaceae; genus Microascus; species Microascus cirrosus. The sequence continues at coordinate 106,361 of JAMBUN010000006.1, forward strand.
AAAAATGAAGCTCCAAACCTTAACAGTCTGGGATGACAAGGGCATAAATGTGCTAATCCAGGCAATTGGATTTGACAGCTGGACTGGATAGCTCAAGCGCTCTTGGTTGCAGCGTTGGACGAACAAGGCTGGATGGAGCTGAGGTTTTCGCAGGAATGATTCCAGGCGGGTCCGTTTGAGTTGGGAGAGAGGTTGTGTGGCTGGTTGATTGTGGCGCTATGGCGCCACGACACATCGATAGTGGCGCTCATCGAGCAGCAACACTCACACTTGTATTCAGCACCAACAGGAGCTATATTGCAGCCAGAGCGAAGCAAACGAGCTTATTTCTTGATATTCTGCACTCGTTTGCTTTCGTGGGGGGTTTTGTGGAACGACCCATGCTCGACTACATTGCCATGAGCGTTCCAAGAGTCTCTGAGTGGCGCAAGCTGCCCCTGAGCCTCACTGAACTCTCTATCAATACGACACTCCGGTGTGGCCAGTCCTTCAGATGGAGGAAGATAGACGAAGAATGGTTTGTGTGTTGTGCATCTGCAGGATGTTCCTTAAACTAACGTGACTCAAGGTCTTGCACTCTTCACGGCCGGCTCGTGACCCTCAAGCAGGATCCATCTCATCTCCATTACCGAGTTCACTGGCCCGAGAAAGTGGCCAAGACGGAAGGCAAAGAATTTGAATCCGTACCTCTGGTCGATGATACCGAGGCACTTCTCAGGCATTATCTCAGCTTGAGGGTTGACCTGGAGACGCTGTACACTAAGTGGTCTCAGTTGGACCCGAACTTCCGCAAGCACGCTCCCAAATTTACCGGCATTCGCATCCTTACCCAGGATGCCTGGGAGACACTTATCAGTTTCATATGCAGTAGCAACAACAATATATCCAGGATATCGCAAATGGTACGTCTGAAGCCAAGTATGGTCCGATGTGAGGACTCACTCTCGCCTAGATTCATAAGCTCTGTTTCACGTACGGGCCATTAATCGGCCATATCGGGGATGAAGCATTCCACGACTTTCCTAAACCCGAAGCTCTGACGGGGGACGACGTAGAGGCAAAGCTGCGCGACTTGGGCTTCGGTTACAGGGCCAAGTATATTGTGGCAACCGCGAGAATCGTTGCGGAGAAGCCAAAAGGCTGGCTAAATAGCCTGCGAAACCCCGACGAGCCCCCGTTCCCGCCATCTCCTGTTTTGGCATCGAATGATCCCCCTATTACATATAAGCAAGCACACCAAGAACTCCTGCAGCTCTCAGGAGTCGGGCCCAAAGTGGCTGATTGCGTTTGTCTCATGGGTCTCGGATGGGCCGAAGCAGTCCCCGTTGATACACATGTCTGGCAGATAGCGCAGCGAGATTACAAATTTGGCAAAGGAAAAGGCAAGACATTCAGCATGGGCCTATACCATCCTGTGGGCGACTTTTTCCGTGAGTTATGGGGGAAGGAAGCAGGGTGGGCACACTCGGTTCTCTTTACGGCCGACCTGAAGACTTTCTCGAATCACTCTGCCAAGGAGGAAGCAACCTCGGACGCGAAGAAAGAGGAGGCCGCTGCGACGCCGATAAAGGATGACAACGACAGAAGGACTGTTACGCTGCGGAAACGGCAGCGCGCCGCATCAGTGAAAGTGGAGGAGCCAGAGTTGAAGGTGCTAGCAACAGGCATAAAACGGAGGAGCCCGAGGATACGGGCGAAAGCGTAGTATGGAATGTAAGCTTTCGAGGGAGCTTGAAACGAGACGATAGGCAACTAGGCAATAATATCCGTTGAAGAATGTTCTATAATAATTTCAGGTGCCTCGCGATGGCGCATCGTTTGGTGTCGCCACCTAATTTACCCAAGGCACCAAGAACAAAGCTCGTCGGCAAAAATTCGGTACTATACCCAACCACGCATGTCGTCGCGCAAACTTTCTTCTGCCTCGACCGCACGCCCATCAAACAGCCTTCATCCACTGACGCCCGACAATCAAATCGTCAACCCGATGCGTCTCGCGGACGCTGTTATCACGAGCCATCTGAAAGCCAAGGCGTAGGAGATGCCACGCCTATTCCCATAATCCACCATGTCTGACGCCGACTTCGACACCATCCGCAGGCTCCAGCAGGAGCGGAACGCGGCCAAGAAATCCCGGACCTTCGACCCGTCCAGCCAGCGATCCGATTCCACCAAGCAGAAGCTGACCGACAATTTTGACACGGATCTGTACGATGGCAACGGCGCCGACAAATATGCCGGATACCACACGTCTCTCCCAACTGCAGATGAGGATGAGGATGAGGTGATGGGGGATGGCGACGGTTCGCGACGGCTTGTTGGGCAGTATACTGCCCCGAAGGGCATGGTTGAGGAGCTCGCGCGCGGAAGTGGCGTTGAGGAGGAAGATATGCTTGCTGGGCGCGGCGAGAACAGCACCCGCATCGTCGATCGTGAGACCGATTACCAGAAGCGCCGTTTCAACCGCGCGCTGGCCGACACTCGCGCCGATCCGTTCGCCGCAAACCGTCAGGCTGGGGCTTCCGAGGAGGGCGCCAGTTACCGTGAAATAATGGAGATGCGAGAACTCGAGCGGGAGGAAGAGCGTGTCCAGCGAGCGATTGCCGACAAGCAGGTTACGAAGCTGGGCGAGGACGAGGAAGTTCAGGAACACCGCCCTACGTTGAGCGAGGGCGACAAGGAAAACGCCGACGCAGGGTCAACGGAGGTGGCTACGACCGTGCGGAAGCGGAAGAAGAGGTGGGATGTCTCGTCAACCCCTGCCGAGGCAGCGCCAGCCGAAGAGGCCAAGCCCAAGAGGTCGAGGTGGGATGAAGCCCCCGCAGCTCCTGGGCAGGAGGCTCCCAGAAAGAGGTCGCGATGGGACCAAGCACCCTCTGCCGCTCCGTCTGCACCGCAACCATCTGCAACTCCCGCTCACCCTTCCCAGGCTGGTGCTGGCGCTTCCGCGACCCCTGTTTTCGGGCCCGAAATGGGACGCAACGCGCCCATTAGCGACGAGGAACTAGACGAGCTTCTTCCTGGCGAAGACCAAGGGTACAAGATCTTACAGCCCCCTCCGGGGTATGAGCCTGTTCGTGCGCCGGCCCACAGGGTAGCGGCGACTCCTGCCCTACAAACCGGGTTCATGATGCAGGATCCGAGTGCGACGAGGCTGAGCGGGAAGGCGCCATCCGCAGAAATCCCCGGTATGGGGGACCTGCAGTTTTTCAAGGCGGAGGACATGGCTTACTTCGGAAAGCTGGCAGATAATCCTGATGAGAACACTCTGTCAGTGGAGCAATTGAAGGAGCGGAAGATTATGAGGTTGCTGTTGAAGGTCAAAAACGGTACGCCACCGATGCGAAAGACGGCACTTCGTCAACTCACGGACAACGCCAGAAACTTTGGCGCCGGTCCACTCTTTGACCAGATTCTCCCCCTTCTCATGGAGAAGACGCTTGAGGATCAGGAACGGCACTTACTGGTCAAGGTGATTGATCGAATCCTTTACAAGCTGGACGATCTAGTGCGACCATATGTTCACAAGATCCTTGTCGTCATTGAGCCTCTGCTTATCGACCAAGACTACTATGCGCGGGTGGAAGGACGAGAAATCATTTCTAATCTCAGCAAAGCCGCCGGCCTCGCAACCATGATCAGCACCATGAGGCCCGATATCGATCATGTCGACGAGTATGTCCGCAACACCACCGCACGAGCCTTCGCTGTCGTTGCCTCAGCCCTTGGTATCCCTGCTCTCCTGCCCTTCCTTCGCGCTGTCTGCCGAAGCAAGAAGTCATGGCAGGCCCGCCACACCGGTGTAAAGATCGTACAGCAAATTCCCATTTTGATGGGATGTGCGGTCCTACCCCACCTCAAGGGGCTTGTTGAGTGCATAGGCCCGAACCTGAACGATGAGCAGACTAAGGTTAGGACGGTAACCAGTTTGGCAATTGCAGCCCTGGCAGAGGCATCCAACCCATATGGAATCGAGAGTTTCGATGACATCCTGAACCCCCTATGGACTGGTGCACGAAAGCAGCGAGGAAAAGGTCTGGCTGGTTTCCTCAAGGCCGTCGGCCACATCATTCCTCTCATGGATGAAGAGTATGCCAATTACTACACCAGCCAGATCATGGAGATTCTCCTGCGCGAATTCTCGTCTCCCGACGAGGAGATGAAGAAGGTTGTGTTGAAGGTTATCTCTCAGTGTTCTAGCACTGAAGGTGTCACAGCTGGCTATCTCAAGGAGCACGTGCTCGATGAGTTCTTTAAGAGCTTCTGGGTCCGTAGGATGGCCCTGGATAAGCGGATCTACAGGCAGGTTGTCGAGACGACAGTGGATCTGGGCCAGAAGGTGGGAGCAAGCGAGATTCTGGAGCGCATCGTCACCAACCTCAAGGACGAGAGCGAGCCGTACCGGAAAATGACCGTGGAGACGCTGGAGAAGCTAGTCGCTAGTCTCGGCGCTGCTGATATTAGCGAACGTCTGGAGGAAAGGCTCATCGACGGCATTCTCCACGCATTCCAGGAGCAGAGTGTCGAGGACATTGTGATGCTGAACGGCTTCGGCTCGGTCGTCAATGCCCTCGGCACCCGCTGCAAGCCATACCTGCCCCAGATCGTCAGTACCATCCTGTGGAGGCTGAACAACAAGTCAGCAACTGTGCGGCAGCAGGCTGCTGACCTCATTTCCCGGATTGCCATGGTGATGAAGCAGTGCGGCGAGGATGCGCTCATGGGAAAACTGGGTATCGTTCTCTACGAGTACCTGGGTGAGGAGTATCCGGAGGTGCTTGGGTCTATTCTCGGAGCCCTACGGTCCATTGTGACCGTGGTTGGTATCGCTCAGATGCAACCTCCCATCAGGGACCTGCTCCCCCGCTTGACGCCAATTCTGCGAAATCGGCACGAGAAGGTCCAGGAGAACACGATCGACCTCGTTGGCCGTATCGCCGACCGAGGTCCGGAGAGCGTTAACGCCCGCGAGTGGATGCGTATTTGCTTCGAGCTTCTCGACATGCTCAAGGCCCACAAGAAGGGTATTCGTCGCGCAGCCAACAACACGTTCGGTTTCATCGCCAAGGCTATTGGTCCCCAGGACGTACTCGCAACCCTGTTAAATAACCTGCGGGTCCAGGAGCGTCAGTCCCGTGTCAACACGGCCGTTGCCATCGGTATTGTGGCTGAGACTTGCGCTCCCTTCACCGTCCTTCCCGCCCTCATGAACGAATACCGCGTGCCAGAGCTCAATGTCCAGAACGGTGTGCTCAAGTCTCTCTCCTTCCTATTCGAGTATATTGGTGAGATGGCCAAGGACTACGTCTACGCCGTCACGCCACTCCTGGAGGATGCCCTCATCGACCGAGACCAGGTCCACCGCCAGACCGCCGCCTCAGTCGTCAAACACATCGCCCTCGGCGTCGTGGGCCTGGGCTGCGAGGATGCAATGGTACATCTGCTCAACCTCCTGTACCCTAACCTGTTCGAGACGAGCCCTCACGTCATCGACCGCATCATCGAAGCTATCGAGGCGGTCCGCATGGCGGTCGGTCCGGGCGTAGTAATGAACTACGTGTGGGCGGGCCTGTTCCACCCCGCGCGCAAGGTACGGCAGCCGTACTGGCGACTATACAACGATGCGTACGTGCAGTGCGCCGATGCCATGGTCCCGTACTATCCGAACCTCGACGACGAGGAGATCGATCGGCCGGAGCTTGCAATCATACTTTGAGTTAGGAGGACCTTGGCTTCACCAAAGGATGCAGCGTTACATATTCTCTGTTCGAGGGTGGACTTGTATGGGAATTTTCATCTGGTGGGATGGATGGAGCGGAGAGTGACATTGAGCGGAACGTTCGATGACTGGATCTGTCTTACTTTTTTCTCCTTGCTGTATCTTAGTTTCTTCCCTGTACGAACTGGTTTTTCGAAAGCTATGGCGCATTGAGAAAGGGAAAGGGAAGGACCCGTTTAACTACATCCTCCACAAACGGGTTTCCTAATTTTACTTTGGTTATAAAGGGTCTTCTGTAGCAGAGCTTCGACGTGACACGGCGAGATGTTCATCTGGCCACAGTTTCAGTACGTTAGACCTGCTTATCTTCCGTTGACCACGAGAAAACGATGTCCCGTTGCTTCTTTCAAGACAGTCCCATCCCAACAACCGGTATTCCTACCCCTATGACGTAGTTTAAGTCGAGGAATGAAGAGCACCGCGTGCCGCGTCCAGCCGCTGCTACAACTCTTGCACGGGGCTACCACGGACGCTCCGTTTCAAGTCCTCACGCCCTTTCGTGCGGCCGTTGTCAGGGGTTGTCGGTATACTCATCGAGACTCGGTGCTCAGCGATCCGAAGATTTTATATGTACGCAGGAGGGGGAATGGCAAGTTGCATCGGTTCACGCCTTAGCGGGACAGTCATTTTGGAGATAGATAACCGTCCGTCTACAGTGGGATCCTCGGAGGGACTCATATTCGACGTTGGATTCTGTCGCAGAGCTTAGAGAGCGAATCTAGAAGCGATAATTGTGGGCATGAGCAACTAGTTTCGAGATGAGGCAAGACGCGTGGTTCAGGGTATGGGAGGTTTTTTTCGACGACAAGTTGGTTGTAATGAGGACATGTTTAACGAGTCGTTGACCGGGCAGTATAGTCTGACGACGGCCGCCGCACAAACGGAGGGTCCCCTCCTATAATATGAGGAACATTAGCAATCATCTCGCTGGGCATCGTGACGTTGACGGGGTACTACTCGGGACCAAGAAGGCTCTTCGTATCGTGGTTTGCAGGGCAACGCTTCGTCTTACGCCACTCTTGAGCGAAAGCTTCAAGCTTTGTCCTCCAGAAAGGGGCAAAGGGCCGCGGATTGCCTTCCCTACCCTGTCCATTAGCCAAGGCTGTTCGGAACGGCGATGAAGTAGATGAGATCTCGCTTGGATGAAGAGACTAGGCATATCGCAGGCTCTTGTGCTCCAACAGGTCTCTCCGAGGTATCTCATCGACTTTTTGGCTTCGGCTTGTTCCGTTTCGAGATCAGGGGTAGCACTGGGCGCCGCCTCCAAGACAGACTGCTTCCAGCCACGAGATCGACGACGAGGAAGCATTTGCTGAAGGCCTCCGTTCTCGCGAGACGTACGCAGCTAGCCACTCTTCACGAACGACAACGGTGTCTCCAACATTTCACAAAGCCACGCCGCTCGGCGAGACAACGAATTTCGCAGACGGCGCCGGGGGGGGGGGGGGGGGGGGGGGGGGGGGGGGGGGGGGGGGGGGG
>JAMBUN010000007.1:0-113567 GCA_030271035.1 Microascus cirrosus
CCCGGGGGAACTGACCTGCGCTCTGTGCGACTCCGGTTCCACTCCACAAACCTGTCATCCCCCGACACGACTTGAGACGCCCAAGCATCTGCTGTTAGCAGCCTTCCGAACTCCGACCGCACAGTTACTACCGCACCACTCCTACTCGGTCATCCCTGAGCCCGACTCCGCGTCAGCTTCAACCTCCGCATCGAACCTCGCCGAATAGAACGACACATGAGAGAACCCCTGCGAACGGACCCGAGGCCATTCGCTACCCCGCCGCTGAGCGAGTACTATATCGTCTAGCAGCCGCCCGTCCGCGACCCCGTTGGTGCGACGAGGATGGCGGCCCTTGTGAGGGTCTCCGGCCCACCCAACCGCAGCTTCCTCGTCGGTTATCCTGGCATATCCGCCACTTTGGTAAGTCGGCTCGGTTGGAAGAATGGCAGGTCGGGGAGCGCCGCAGAAGAGAAACCTCGGGATACTCTTCAGCAGCCCTCACGATGTATTTGCGCTGCACCCTAGAATACTCCCAGGGTGACGATCCACGTGCATTTAACTGCTCGTTCATGACTAACGTGAGACATCTGCTAGCCTCGAATTGAAGGACAAGTTGAGATCCGGCCTTCTCAGGGGTACTCAGCCCCTGTCGCGATATCCCTTGTGCGGATAAGCCTACAGCGACGAGAATCCATACACCCCACTGCCGAAAATGTCGCCAGGCGCCACCTCGGGACGCCAAGACGGGAGACGGTAGACCTGGTGGGAAAGGAGATGCTGCTATATCGGTGTACGACGGGAAAGGAGGCTGACGTTGTGGTCGCCATGGACCTGCCTTTCGTGCTATATATACCCTTCGGCAGGGGGGGAGAGGACGCGAACCGGAAGATACCCCCTGCGTCCCTATCGCTGGGCGGCAGCCGGATAGTAGAAACATACTACGAGCTGGTCGTGACGGTACAACAAGGTCACACCCACCAGCACCGATACTCATTTCCCGTACCCCTCCAACGCTTCGACACCCTCTCCACCTTCGGCATGTACAACAAGCCAGAATACAAGACGGCCGTCTCAGACAACATCGTCACGCTGGGCATGTCGCTCCCGAGATGGAGCTACGGGCCCTCGGACCCGATCACCGTCTACGTGCGGCTGGCACCCAATCCGGACTGGATGAGCAAAGCGCGGAAGGTGACGGTCGACAAGCTCACCATCACCATCGAGGAAGAGATTACTTTCAACCCGGAGGGAGACGAACCGACGAAGAAGGTAAACAGACTGGACAAGCGCGTGCATACCGTCAAGGCGAAGCTCTCGGAGGCAGGCTTCACAACAAACATGGCTCTAGTATTTCCTTCCAAGTCGATACGCGACACCGAGGGGATCTTGCGCCGCGAAAAGCCGGGTTTTCCTCTGTATGAGGTTAGCTCGTTCACGACGTCGTCTACGTTATACCGCATCGAGTTCTTTTTATGCATCAAGGTGTGTATTTACTAAGCTGAGGCATTATTACTCGTATTACGGCTGTTGACCGCTTCTAGGCACACCTCAGCTCCGCGCGCGACATCATGATACGCCAACCCATCGTCATATGCCCAATGGACCACCAGGAATGCAAGGAGGTCCTAGATGCGATCGAGCAGGCCGCCAAGGACGCGTCGCAGGTCGACCCCAACCAGCCACCGCCGAGGCCCACTGTCGTACGGGCGACGGATAGGAACGCGCTGGAGACGTTGGGCCTCTGCATGGTAGGTGGACAGAAGAAGCCGCTAATCGACTAAAAAGCTCGCGGGTCGACACTGTACAATTCACTGTGGCCGCCTGAGTTCGGTTGAAGGGTTCGGATAACCCTCAAGAACCTTGGGAACAGACGCCCGTGATTTGCTCTCATGTTGGCAACTATAGGGCCCTTCTCCAATTGAGACGTCCCCCAATGGGAAGGAATCCATGGAACATGAGCTGCGAGGGATGCGGAGCCACGATACGAAGTACTGACCCACCACACCGGTATATATCGTCGGGCCCTTGCCGTTACGCTTTGGGTTATAACTCACCCGGTGGTGCCATTAAAAGGGAAGCGGGATGGAACATCAGCGGGCCTCGTCCACGAACCCTCGACAGTGGGACTAGTCCGGTGCGAAGAGGGATGATACCAGGGTAGATTTCACCCTCCAAGAACGACCTTGAGCGGATGAAAGGATTCTTTGATTCTTTGATTCTTGAATCTATCTTTTTTTGTTTTCTAGTCGAGCTTTATGCAGGCATTCGCAAGGCGTTGGGCGATATGGCAGGCCCGTTCAATTTGGAGGCAGTATCTAATTTTCTTATCGGAAGTGGGCGCAATGAATTGAGCGGCTGGGTCTTCTTCAACTGTTCACTCCTTCTATTGTGGTCTCATGAGCCCTTTACTTCTCGCAAGGACCGCACCGCCTCGTTGGTTTATAGGGCTAGGAGTGGATGGGCAAGTGGGACCAAGGCAAGGTGTTTCCCGGTGGATGGGGACATTGTATATTATGGAGTTTTAGGCAGATAAGAGGGTTAGTGGTGTTGCTGTTAAAGTGAGCATGAATTCTCGTGAAGGTTTTGTCAATAGTGTTTGAATGATGACTGGGTAAGTGATAACAATAACTACAACACGCCAATGAGCACGATCAGGACTGCCAATTTCATGTTTCCTTTGTTCTCATACAAACCTGTGCAACCTGTCCTGAGTAAAAGATGACTGGGCCTCTTTGAACCCTCAATGGTGCTTGCGGATCTTCCAAGGATTAACTATTAACCAGTGAACAAGAGGAGGTTTGAATGGTTGAGAAGGGGTCAATGGGGTTATCAACAATGGAACGATTCAGGGCCATAATAGAGACTTTCATCTCCTGTGATTATGCTAGAAAAATAAGACCTCGGTTCCTCCATGAGGTCTGGATGCGATGGCAGTGACAGGTCATTTCATCCCTTGTCAACACTCTTTCAATCTCAACATCCCTCATTGTGGGTTGTCAGCAGGTCAGAGAACTGCAAGGCCCAAGCCAGTGGTAAGTCTACAATATCGACAGACCATGGCACCCCTTCGCCCTCCCTTCGCCCTCCAGAACGGGCACAGGACCACCTTTCCCATCCGCTTCAAGGCCCCGTAAGCCAGTAGGATCCCAAAGATAGGGCCAGTGCAAGTCATAGCCATCCGCAATGAATCTCCCAAACTAACACGATCAGCACGACGTGAGGAAACAAGGGCCACAGCGACCGCCGCAACTCGTAGAAGAAAAGCACCGCCAAACAGTGGAATCGAAGCACCAGACCACGGAGGAGGTAAACGCCAACCTCGAGCGCGAGAAATAGAGAGTGCTCGAGTGGAGCCACAGGGCGCTCGCAGAACGGGAGCAGGAACACGAGGAGCGGGAACGCCGTGACCGGGGGCTCCTCCAGAACGGATACGAGGTTCCGGAGAAGAGGCGGGAGCTAGTCATCCCCGGGGCGAAAGTATGAGTTGGACGAGGGGGTAGAGCCGCGCCCACGGCCGCGTCCTACTCAAGGGGACCCCTTTAGGGCTTCGAGGAGGAGAATGGAGAGCAGGATTGCTCAACGGCGGGCTGCAACCCAGGCGACTTCAAACAACCCTGCTTATGGAGGAGCCAGCCAGCAGCCAGCCGCTCCGGCGGTCTCGAATGCTACACCTGAGAATGAGCTGGAGCCGTGGCCTCATCCTAGTCAGGTGGACCCTGCTAGGTTAGCGGGGATTAGGGAGAGGGTCAGGAAGGCCCGACAGCAGAACGCACCCCAAGAGGCTCCGAACAGCCCTGCCAATGGAGAAACCAGCCAACGGTTAGCGGCTCCGGCGACCTCTCATGCTGTATCTGAGTATGAACCAGAGGCGCGACCCCGTCCTACTCATACAGTCCCTTCTACCGTGGCGGGGGAACAGGGAGAGGGTCAGAGAAGGTCAACAACGGCAAACAGCACCCAAGGAGATCCCGAATACCCCTACTGATGTAGAGGCTAGCCAACAGCGGAATTCTCGTGGGGAGCCTCGGGTGTGGCAGACGGAAGGTTGATTTGTTGTTTCCTTCACCACCCTTTGGTTTCGCTAGCGCATTGTTTCCAGGCTGAGGGTGGCTATTTGTTGTTCACGATTGTGATATTATCTGCTAGTTAGTAGGGGAGTCTCAGTTTGTGCTGCATGTCAAGGGATGTGAGAATATCATTATGAGGGTTAGCATAACAAGGACTGTTTCGAGTCCACGGGTTGTAGGTTCGAGGCTGCTGTCAAGTAGGAACAGGAAAAGGGGTGGACAAGGGAAACGATTTATGGCCTAATGGATCAGCGGGAAGCACTGCAAATGAAAAAAGAAAGGCAAGGAATGTTTCCCTTGCGTCCTCATCTTCGTCACGCAGCCTATGCACAAACTCAAACGTAGACTGCAAAGTTCCCCGTCTAAGTTAAACCTGCCCATGTACACTGACCGAGTAAAGAGACCCGGTTTCCTACATATTACACTAAACAGGAAAAGGTTCAGACCCGTCTATATCCCCACATGCTTAGATACCCAGAGTGAACTCAACGCCGACATCAATATCCCGAGCTACACAGAAAGAAGCACATTGTTTAGCAAAATCAAGAACGGCACGTTATACAGGGGGAATCAGTCTCCCACGACTCACCCATCTTCACAACCTTGGACAGCTGCACGGACTTCTCGGCGGCGTCCTGGAGGTCGTCGATCGAGAAGATCTTCATGCCCGAGTCGTTGATGAGGCGGTGGGCCTCATCCATGTTGGTGCCCTGGAGACGAGCGATGATGGGCACCTTGAGGTTCAGCGTCTTGGCGGTGTTGATGAGGCCGTGCGCGATATGGTCGCAACGCACGATACCACCGAAGATGTTGACAAAGATGGCGGTGACCTTCGGGTCGCTGGTAATGAGCTCGAAAGCCTCCTTGATGGCCGCGGGAGTGGCACCGCCACCGACGTCAAGGAAGTTGGCGGGCTGGCCGCCGTTGAGCTTGATGATGTCCATGGTGGCCATGGCAAGGCCAGCACCGTTGACGAGGCAGCCGATGTCACCGTCGAGCTTGATGAAGTTCAGGTTGGACTTGGCGGCCCGCACCTCGTCAGGGTCCTCCTGCGTAGTGTCGCGCCACGAGAAGACCTCCTCCTGGCGATAGTCGGCGTTGTCGTCGAAGCCGAACTTGGCGTCCATGCAGAGCACCTTGTGGTCAGTGGTCTCGGAGAGGGGGTTGATCTCGATCTGGGTAGCGTCCTTCTCGCGGAAGATGGTGTAGAGCTTCTTGATGGTGTCCTTGGCGCCCTCGACGCACTGCTCGCTGAAGCCGAGGCTTGAGGCGATGTCGTGGGCGATCTCGTCGGTGACACCCTTGTTGATGTCGATGCGGGTCGTCTTGATGGCGTCGGGGTTCTCCTTCGCGACGGTCTCAATGTCGACACCGCCCTGGGACGAGGCGACAATGACAGGCGACTGGCTGGCGCGGTCCATGAGGATGGCCAGGTAGAACTCGCGGCGCGCGTACTTACGCTCGCAGATGTAGACAGAGTTGCAGAGACGGCCGCCCGCGCCCGTCTGCTTGGTGATGAGCTTGTGGCCGATCATCTGCTGCGCGAACAGCTCCGCCTCGTAAGGGGAGTAGATGACGCGGACACCGCCCTTCAGGCCGTTGTCGAAAGTTCCCTTTCCTCGGCCACCGGCGAGGACCTGCGCTTTTATCACCATGTCGTCGTTGCCGATATCCTGGGCAACCTTCCTGGCCGCCTCGGCAGACTCGGCCACGGAGCCCTTGGGAACATCAACGCCATACTTTAGAACTAGTTAGCTTCATTCTCGCTTACCCCACTCTAGAAGAAGCAGGCAGGTGTTCATTCGGTATGTATTTGGTATATCCGATGTTGTGTGTTTAGCAGGTATGCTCGGGTGTGCGTGTAGGTTTACCTGGCGCAGGAGATCCGCGGAGCGGTACTCGTGGATGCTGAGGTTCCTGGCTTGTTGCGCAGTCGGCAGCTTGCGCAGGGTGGGAGCGAGGAACTAAATAAAGGGCGAATGTTAGCCGAGAGGTCTTAAATCTAGGGAAAGATTGAGAGACGGAGCGAGCCCGATCGAGTTACGGATAAGCTAGGTGAACAAAACACAACATACCTTTGAGGACCTCGTGGCCGAGGCCAGAACGCGGCTGCCACCAAGCTTGAACATGATGGATATGATTAAGGGATGGGAGGGCGTAAAGAGCGGAGATTGGCAACGGAGTGGCTTAATGAGGGTAAAGCCGGCGTTGAGGTGGTTTTGAGAGAGCTGGCATCTAAAGGGGGATGGAGGGTGCTGCTGCGCAGTCGACGTCAGTCGGCAAAAAGGTCGCTCTTCCGGAATATGCCGGTCTCAAAATCTGAGCAGCACTCGGCGTTTTGCGGCTTTACGTACTGGGCGATCCAGGGTGCCGAAGGACCAATCAGGTGCGTGGCATGCCGCGGTCCCTTCCTTGGGCTGCGGAAGGAAGCGTGAATTCTTCACTTACTTTATGACTAAGCAATGAGCGCACGGAGCTATCCGCTCTGGGACTTCTGTTGTCATCATAACCAGTCCGTCCAGCCCAGCAATAGCTCCACAAGCCTGCAGGAACAGCCATGATACGTCCCAACCATCGAGGCCGATTCGTCTAACTAGTGAATATACAAGTAATATGGCTGGCCAGCCTTAAAAAGGGAAGCATAAACGCAATGGCTTCGCCAACACATACCGATGCTCCACCACCTCAGGAGCTTTCGCCCCAGGCAAAGCTCGCAAGGTCCCTCCTTGAAAATGGTCTCGTCGCTTTTGACCCTTCCTCGACGAAGTCGTCGGAAGAGATTCAGAAGGCGCGTACCGAATTCCGGAGCCTCGTCGACGGGTAAGCTCAACATCGTAAGAGTGTCTGCGATCCATCCATCTGACTCCTTTCAGAGCCGGCACATGGACTCTTGTCCAGGCCCTCAATGGGCTCCTGAAACCAGAAGCCGTTCCGCAATGGCTAAGAAAGGAAGTAACGGATATCCTGGTTCGTATGCCGCTGAGGGACCTTGGCGTCCGCGCAACGCTAGAGTTCGTCTTTTCCGTCCATCCAAGCGGCACGCTACCACAGACCGATGAGACAAAACCGGAAAAAAGGGGGGCAAACATTGCGCCCGAGGCGCTTGCGATGGCTACGCAGCTCCTTTCGTCGGTGCCTCCTTCTATTCCGGACCAAACGTGGATCGATGCTATCGCGCCGCAGCTTCTCCACCTCCTGGATGGCAAGGAAGGCAGCGAGCTTGCGCATGTCGCTGGATACGTGATATCATTTGGTATTCTTGGGAGGAGGCGCCTCGGTGCCCCAGGTGAGCTCGTCGTTCAATCTTTCATCCATGGAGATTATTGACCCTTTCTTAGGAAATCCCGGTTGGAACGCCTTCGTAAACCCGATCCTCCACTGTATCAAACCCTCACTCAACCCAAACTGGCGGGTTGAGCTGGACCACGAAAGTGAAGAGGTTGTCGACCTCAGCAAAGACAAAGTACTTGTCTCAGCCGGCGAGTTACAACTTTCTCTGAAGCGACTGTCGCTGCTTCTGAATGCGAGTCCTTCTCCGAGTCTCTGCAAGAGACTTGTGAATCCTGTTTTACTCCAGCTATGGGCTATCTCGTCATGGCTCGGTGCGCAGTCATCCCTGAAGGCGAAGTATTGCGATGTGGCAGCATCGCTTCTGCGAATATTCCTAAAGGTTTCATCGGCGCCAGAGAAGGCTGAGATTCTCATCGGAAATCTACTGTATATTGGCGAAGTCGAGGATGACCGCGTTGTTTGGAAATATCAGTTGTCCGGAATGGATGTTCTGGAATTGGTCGTCCCGCGCAAGCTCGACGCTCCTCCCAAGATTCAAGACCTGGACTGGAAAGAGGTAGAGCAGAAGTCTGCTGCGCTCGCAACGACGCTTGTCGAAAGTTGTACTGACACGGAGTTATCAACACTATTTCTCCAGCTATTCAGGAAATGGGTCTCTTCTAAGTCCAAGTCAGCTGGAGCCGTCGAAATCAAGACCGAAGACAAAGAATCAATGGATCCTGTCAGAGGTTTACTGGAAATGATGGTCCTGCAGCAGCTAATGGAGAAGGCCACCACCAAATTGATCAGCAAGGCTGATCAACTCTTGGACCTTATCTGCGAAGTATTAGACGCAGACTCCAGAGAGCCCCAGGGTCCCGAGATTATCTCGGTAACACTGAGCATCCTGAACCACGTTATTTCAGCGCCTCATTTCCAGAAATCGAGCCTGAAGCCGGGGGTGCTCAATCTGATCGAAACCTCGCTTGAACGATTTTCTAGAGATGATACCCCAGAAGTGGGTCAGACGGCGAGGAACCTGCTTCTTCTATTGCAGTACCGAGACGAACTTGACGAAACAGAGGGGGTAACCCCAGCGACTGATAAGCAGGTTGAGGACCGGAATACCTACAAGCTCGCCATATCATACATCACAGACACGGAGTCGCCGCCTCCGGTCAAGTCCGAGGGCCTAAATTTGATATCTGGCCTCATACAGTCGAATAGTCCCGCCCTAGACCTCCCAGCGGTTCTTGTGCTCTTGTCGAGACTCCTAGCGGACAGTGAGGATTTCATCAACCTCCGTGTCATCAAAATGTACGTTCAGCTAGCGAACAAGCATCCGAAGAGCGTCTGCCGGGAGATCCTAGATCATTACTTGGACTCCAAGGAAATGTCGACCACAGACACCAGACTTCGATACGGAGAGGCCCTTCTCCAAGTGGTAGAGCGTCTAGGCCAGACGTTCACCGGGGAGGTGGCTACTCAAGTCTGCGAGGTCCTCCTATCGATTGCCAGTCGAAGGGGCTACCGTCCGAAAACGGAAAAGAGACAGGAACGAGAGGCGCGGCGGAGAGAAAAGGAAAACAAGGAGGCCGCGGAGGCCTGGGGCGGCGAGGTGCCTGACATGAGCGACGACATTCCCGAACAGGAGAAGATGAACAATGAGCTCCTCTCGCGCATTGTGGAAGGATGGGAGAGTAAACGAGGCAGTGAGGACATTCGCATGCGGGCGTCCGCGCTATCGATTCTTTCTGCCGCCGTGGAGACTAACATCTCGGACATTGGCCCATCCCTGGTATCTGCTGGCGTCGACCTCTGTCTGTACGTCTTAGCGTTCGAACCAGAGGTGGAGAAGGCGATCCTAAGAAGAGCGGCGATTTTCTACATCCTGGGGTTCGCACGGGCACTAGATAGTGCTAGACAGGAAGGGAGGCGCCTGGGTTTCGGCCTCACGGATGAGAGCCGAGGGAACATCCTCAGGACGCTGAGGTATATTGTGGACACTGACAATGATGGAATGGTCCAGGAGCATGCCAGGGATGTCATTGAGAGTCTGGAGAATCTACAGCTGGCGGACCTGTTACATCAAAGTCGTCGGGAGAGACCGGATATAGAGAGGATCGTGAATTTGGGGGACCGGCTCGATATTCGTGGGGGCCAGCCTGCATCGCAGCCTATTATAGAGGAGATTGAGTAAAGGACCGCATGCCATCACTGTATGCGCTTCACGATCTGCTGTCCCGCCCATGATATTCTGAGTGAATGCCCCTGAATGCGTTGTGTTGGAGTAGTGGTGGTCACATCACGTGATACCGCGACGCGTCCGCAGCCACCGCGCCAGAACCCTCCAGATGCTGCAACCAACACCCCAAGCTCACCAATTGCGACGTCATCCCTTGTGGTATTCTTACTACGCGCCTACGAGAATTTCCACACAAATACCAATGGGATCAACTCTTCCGATATGTGCGCTGGCAGGATTATAGCCGACTCCGATGACGAAGAAGATATTAGCCCTGTGCCGAGCCCCGTGAGGACCGGCGCGTCGTCATCGGAAGGGAGAAACGTTCTTGGCTCGTCGGACCCGGGCTTCTTTCGGTCACAATTTCTTGCGCAGCAAGAAGCGGCCATATATGACCTCGGATCTACTGCGGACATATCCTCGGGCCGTTTGCCCAATGGCGAGGAATCTGCGGCACGGGGAGAGGATGAGGTGGGCGCCTACGATCCGTGGGCTATTATGAGTAGCCCCGATTCACTACGGAATACCCCAAAGTCGAAGACCGCGGCGCGATCGATGGTCTCAAAGACGTACTCGAAGAAGGAGAATTTCGGCTGCAATGCTACGCCACCCAAGGATGCTTCGAGCATCGCCATGCCGGAAGCGAAGCCTGTGACGCCTTTGATAGCCTCAAAGACGTACTCAGAGAAGAACCCAGGTATCAATAACAACACTAGCTCACATGTCAAAGTCATAGATCAGGTATCGCCGGATCAGCGGAGCACAGCAAGGACGACGAACAGAAGAGCCAAGCGCAATGTCGACGAGAGCGATGGCTCGGCCGTGGAGGGCTCCTCCCGTCCAGCTCGCCCAGCAAAAAAGAAGAGGATTAGCGACCTGAGAGTTGGGGACGCGGGAAATCTAGAGGATGGGGGCCTCGATGTCCCTAGCTCCCTGGATGTCCCAGACTCCACTTCGATGCCTCCTCCCACATGGCGAAATGGGCACGACGGCACCAACGGAGATTCACGGCAGGTATATGTGGAGACATCTGAGATGACGTCGAGCCAAAAGGGACAGTACGAGGAAGTGAACTTTCCATCGCTATGCAGTTTCGATGAGCCCCTGGACCTCAAGCAGTACACACACCTAGCGAGATCCAGTGGCTCTGCGACCGTTGCGTATCCTACACCGACGCAATATCGTCTCCCTGACCCTGGCCCTCCATCAATGCCGCCTCTACCACAGGATCTATCAACTGTCGAATCGAGGAGAGGTTCTAGGAAGAGGCGACTAAGTAGCCTCCCCCCTACTGCCGAAAACCCTCGCTCATCTCCGGATGTTATCACGGGTGCACCTTACCGGGACGAAATCCAGCAAGAACCGGACGCTGAGCCGCCTTTTGTCGAGCAAGATAATAGCTATGACGAAGACTGGAATGAGACAGACCACGAGTTTCCCAGGCTGCGAGAGCGGCCGCCAACGCGTACGAAGAAGTGTCAACGGACCACAAAGCAGGAGTCAACAGAAATTCGGGATGACATCACGGCGACGGCTAGATACAGAGATGATGCGAAAGCGCAGACAGAGGCTGATCATACGCGCGTGCCGAAGAAAAGGAGCCGAAAGAAGCAGAAGACGCCCGATTCCGAACTGATTGCCGCGGCAGCTGAGGACGCCCAAGCTACCCAAGATGCGGCCCCATTGAAGAAGAAACGCGGAAGACCGAGAAAGTCGGACAAGGTTGGTGCTGCGGGTAATGTATCAGCAAAAGGCCCAGAGTTCTCCAAGGTCGACCGTAGATCGGAGACGTCACACAACGGGGAAGACGGATTGGAAGAGGCTAGCTGCCGAGATACCGATGCCAAGGAGCGTGACGGGCAGGGTAACAAGGAAGACTCCAAGGTGGACGACAAGAAGGAGGATGCCCGAAATGCCGACGTGCGACTGAAACCCAGTTTACCTACTGATACTGGACAGGGCGTTGTCGATTCCTTGGGCGCGGGCACAACTAACTTCTCCACGGGTGAAGACAGCACTGCCGACGGGAAGCGAGAGTCGCCAACAAAGGCCCATATAGGAATACCAGGGAGATCTGAAGGAATTCAACGGCCAGGCATGAAGCCGGTTTACCGGGTGGGACTCAGCAAACGGTCCAGGATCACGCCGCTACTGAAGTGTATCCGCAAGACTTGACGTATATGGTTAAAGTCGTGTCCGTTATTACGAAGTAAACTTGACTGGTTATTCTGCAATAGCCTGCATTTACAACTTACCTAACGCTCACCGGGCGGGGGGGTCGGTGAGAACAGTTTCGGATAGTAGTTGGCGCACTGCGGCGGGTGGACGGGACGGACCAGCCTAAGGGTCACGAGCCGTCGGGAATAGCGTCACTCTGGATGCTTGGAGGTGGGCGGGGAGGTTGGGGGGGTGTGCGGGTTGGGTAGAGTGGATGGTGTAGTCTGACAATATCGACACAATCACAGCACGAGTCAGCCATACCCAGAGAGTGTGGTAGGTTCCGAGCAGGCCAGGTCGCGGACAAAGGAGGTGGGCCGGCCAGAGGTCACGGTCAAAACATACCGGTCGGCCGGGCGGGACCAGCATCGCGGGATCGGCACCTGCAGGCTGCAAGCGCCTGGTGCTGAGGGGAGGGGTCGATGCAGAAGCGAACTGCCTTTGCTTGCTACACTGCTTCTGCAGATGGTGGCTGCATGGATGGCTCCTTGGTCGCCACTGTGAGCAGTTGGACGGCAGCGGGAGGTGCAGAGCACATATCTTAGCGTCACCCACCGACGTCAACACGTTTCTCAGGGTCTAATTTTGGGTATTCCCAGGCCTTTGTTCGCCGGGACGTTTTTCGGTTCCGCTTCATCCTGTCCTTCCCTCGTTTGCTGGTGCCTTTTCCGCTCTCTTGGCGCATTCCCCTCTGCAGATCATCCTTCTTTAGAACACTGGTCCCTTCTTCAACCTTGGATTTTCGGCCAAATTTCTCCGGTTTTTTGGACTCTATGCTGCTGTCCTTTCCCCGGCGGACGCTGCAGTTGCCCCCTCGCAGCAGCCCGTGGCGCCGGCTCTCCGCCCGGTGCTCCGCGAACTTTCGGCGCCAGGTGGCCACGGGGCGCTAGGGTGCGGTCGAGCCGCGTTCGGGAGCCCACTGCCCCTCTTCGCCCAATATCGCCTAGTGCGGGGCAAATTTTCTCTCCAGCGGGTCCGGTGACCGAACTTCGGCGTTCTGGGCCCTGTGAGGTAACAGTCACTCTCGGGCCCTGTGTTGCGGAGGATTCGCCTCCCTTAGCGAGAAGACGATCCCCCTTCTTCTGAGCCCATTGCCAATTGCGTTCCGGTTCCAAAGTCCTTGCTGGCCCATTCAGGTACTAGCAATTGATTGTGCCTCCTTGCATCCGCATCCGTCCCGTGGCGGCCACCCACTTTCACGCCCCGCCTCTCTTTCTTGCTCTCTCTCTCCCTCTCTCTCTCTCTCTAGCAAGTGTCTGACTCCTCCAAGCCAAATAGCCCCTACCCCTGCCATTCTTGTGTATCCCGTCCCCACCTGCTTCTCCGGCTCCCTTTTTCTCCCCTCCTCTCCTTCGCCGTCGCTAGTGGATTATCTCTCAAGACGCAAGAGACGTCCTGTTCGAGGCAGCGCCCACGAAACGCAGCAAACCACCCCCACGCCCGCTCCAGCATGGCCGCAAACGGACTCCCGACCCGGCCCTCGGCCGAGACGCACACGCTCTCGCAGCGGTACCTCAGCACGCGCGGCGAGGACAATGACGTAGGGAGACATGCCGCACCTGCCCGCCTATTGGGCTGGTAACACAAGAATATTTTTTCTGACAAAAACGGGTGTTTTTCTCGCCCACAAACAGTTCTCATTCGAAGACGTCGTGCTCAAGGGCCTCGCCTCCGACGGCGGCCTCTACATCCCCGAGGAGATCCCCAAGGCCGACAAGTGGCAGCAATGGAAGGACCTCTCGTTCACCGAGCTCGCGTTCGAGGTTATGTCGCTGTACGTCTCGCCGGCCGAGATCCCGCCCGCCGACTTGAAGGACATCATCGCGAAGAGCTACGCGACGTTCCGTGCGCCCGAGACGACACCGCTGGTGCATCTGAAGAATAACCTGTGGCTGCTCGAGCTGTTCCACGGGCCGACGTTTGCGTTCAAGGATGTTGCGCTGCAGTTTCTGGGGAACCTGTTCGAGTACTTCCTTGTGAGGAGGAATGAGGGCAAGACCGGTAAGGGTATGTTATGGTGCGTGGTTGGGGCTTTCCTCGTCTTGGGACTGTGGCACAGTCAGTCACGACTGACTTGGACTTTTGTTGATTCGTTTATGGGGTATTCTGAACTTGATCGTGACTGACAAGCCCAAAGACAGGCACCACTTGACCGTTGTGGGTGCCACCAGTGGAGACACGGGGTCGGCCGCCATCTACGGCCTCAGGGGCAAGAAGGACGTCTCCGTCTTCATCCTGCACCCCAAGGGTCGGGTGAGCCCTATCCAGGAGGCACAGATGACGACGGTGCTGGACGACAATGTGCACAACATCGCCTACCAAGGCACCTTTGATGACTGCCAGGTAGGGTAGCCGCTCTTGTCCGCGCATCCATATACTAAGACGAGTGACTAGGACATTGTCAAGGCTCTCTTCGCCGACCCTGACATTAACTCGACGCATAAGCTCGGCGCTGTCAACTCCATCAACTTCGCGCGCATTCTCGCCCAGATCGTGTACTACTTCTACTCCTACTTCTCCCTCGCCAAGACGAATCCCTCCTTCTCGGTCGGCGACAAGGTCCGCTTCGTAGTGCCGACGGGCAACTTCGGCGATGTGCTCGCCGGCTATTTCGCGCACCGCATGGGCCTCCCCGTGGAGAAGTTTGTGGTGGCGACCAACGAGAACGATATCCTCGACCGGTTTTTCAAGACAGGCCGCTACGAGAAGAAGGCGCCTTCCGCCGATGGATCCGCGGACTCTGGCGTCAAGGAGACGCTCAGCCCGGCGATGGATATCCTCGTGTCCAGCAACTTCGAGCGCCTCCTCTGGTTCCTGGCCTACGAGTTTGCCGAGGCGGCCAAGATGGACGATGAGTGGAACAAGAAGCAGGCGGGCCAGGAGGTTACGCAGTGGCTTAGGGACCTGAAGAACAAGGGCGGCTTCGGCCCCGTGTATCAGGACATGATCACCAGCGCGCGGCGCAACTTCGAGAGCGAGCGCGTGAGCGACCCGCAAACGGTCGAGACCATCAAGGATTACTACAATGGGCAGGGCTACGTGCTGGACCCGCACTCCGCGGTCGGCATCACTGCGGCGGAGCGCTCTGCGGAGAGGAATGGTAGTGTGCCGCACATCTCGCTCTCGACGGCGCATCCGGCCAAGTTTGCGGGGGCGGTGGAGCTGGCGCTCAAGGGAGAGGAAGGCTTCAGTTTCGAGGAGAAGGTGCTGCCAGCAGAGCTTAAGGGGATTGAAGGGCGGGAGAAGAGGGTGAGGGAGGTGGAGGGGGGTTGGGAGGTCGTCAGGGAGGTTGTGAGGGCGCAGGTTGCAGAGGAGATTGGGGCGTAGGGAGGGGCCTGATCTGAAAAAAAGGATGTGCATAGATACTAGATTTGGGGGTTTCATTGACTTTTATTCGGGAGTTTTATCTCCTGGGGTTCGGTGCGCCGCAAATTTGAATGCGTTTCTAGGGTTGAGATGTCGATCTGTGTATCTCGGTGAGAAAGGACGACTGGGGGCTTATTCCCCAGGCCTAGGGAGTTTGAATCTGGTGTGCGGCTTGGACTACGGCATGAATGTGAGATGCATATACGTATACGTTAACGCCCCACGTGAGTGCCGCGAGATGCTCGTGGGCGCCGGTTTACGCCTGCTTGGAGCCTCCGGTAAGGGGATTGCCTGCCAAAGCTTGGGGAGAGGCCCGGATTAGAGCTGATGCTCGGACTGTCAGCATGTCCGCGGCCCCCTCCCAAGCGAGGCACTTTCCCATCACGCCTTTTGCAAGGTGCCCAACAGCCTTCACCGTACTCGAAACAAGATTCGGTGAATTGACAAGCGAATTTCGTTGACCAGGTGAGACTTACACGGGAAGAATGGTGTGGGCATGTTGGAGGGCCAGCTGCGAGGTAGTGAAGAACTACAGTTACTGCCCGGGTATGAAGAGAAACGGGCCCTCCTTCGTCCGATGCGTCAAAGTGCTTGGAACCCCATAGTGGGGCCATACATTCCCAGGCGCGTCAACGACTCTCCGCGAAAGCTGTCACGGCCGTTCGGCGCGCCAAATCTCCGACGGACATGCCGGTCTTGATTGGCGAGCGGGATCCCTGTCATGTCTGGGATTCCACCATGACAGATCCCCACACCAGGGATCCCTAATATGTACGCTCGGACTAGGAACGTTATTGTGTGCGGGCCGGAGCGGAGGGGCGCCGACTGCTCTGTAATTATTCTGCTGACTGTTTCGTGTGGCGTCTTTCAGAGCCCTCCTGGCATTTCGTCCCGTTCGGGGAGTCAGTCGTCACGATGCCTCAGATGGCGCCTTCATCTTCGCTTCACTTACACCGACACTCGCTATTCCCACCCGTCACTTGCACCAGACACCCAAACTAACTAGAATGACACAGAAGCGTATGAGCGCTTCACCGCATCTCATAAACGATATCATGCCATCATGAAGTGGCGATCCCTCTGCGCCAGCCCTTCAATCTGTCCCTGACATAGCACCCCAGCTCCTTTGGTTCTCGAAGCAGTGACCCTAGCATATAAAATAGAAATTAATGACGGGGAATATAAATAATCTCCAACAGGAAATCCTGCCCATGCCCAACACACAAAAAAGAAATCCGGGTGCACCGCATAAATCCCCGTTTCAGAACCGCCCATCCAAAACGTCATGCCAAACCGCGCATCGCCCTTGGCTCCGGGGAGCCGAGATGTGTCCCATAAACGAGGTGGGATGTGTCGGAGAGATTGGGCATTCAGGCGAGGTGTGAATCCGTTTCCTTGATCTTCCTCGATTTCCTCCGGTTTTTCTTCCTGCGTTCTTTCTAGGTTCTTTTTCTTTTCGAGGCTTTTGGTGAATTCTCAATTTTTTTCTTCGTGATACCCCATTGCGCACCGGCTGCTAATACTCTTCTTACACTCCTTTGATTTTACTCTTCGTCTCGTCCTTGGAAGCCGGCTTTCTCTCCTCTCTATCTCTCTCTCTCTCTCTCTCTCCCACAGATCTAGCGCCACAGTTCACGGTACCAAAATGAAGCCTGTCATCCTTATAGCCATCCGGTCCGTCCAGGCTATCCTGGCGCTGGGAACACTCGGCATGGCTGCAGTCGGTAGGCTCCCTTAAATCAGAGGAAGCAGAAAAGGTTAGAGAGGAAGGGAATGGTGCTGACGGGGGTAGTGGCCGACTGGTACATCTCGCAGTCGCCGTTCGCATCGCCCGGGACGGTCAACTTCCTCGTCTTCGCGCCCATTTTTAGCATCATCTCGATCGTGTACCTCGAGGCCGTGCCGCGCCTAGCTCCCCGAGGTAGGCTCTTACCCCTCCAATATCCTTGCCTTCCATCCAAAAGCAACCGCTAACAAGGGCAGCTTCCCACCCCTTCGCCTCCCTTGCCATGGAGCTCCTCAACACCCTCTTCTACTTCGCTGGCTTCATCGCCATGGCCGCCTTCATGGCCCGCCTCGAGTTCTGCCGCGGGGCCATCTGCGCCGCCGCCAAGGCTTCCGCCGTCGCGGCCGCGGCCTCGTTCGCCATGTGGGCCGGGACGACCGGGCTGATGGTGAAGGACGTGTTCAAAGGGGGTTTGCGGCGGGCGGGCTCGGGAAGGCAGGCCATGTCCGAGGCGTAGGCCCGTGGTGACCGCTGTGGGGCTCGGAGGGTCATGCCGGCCGGGGGTCAGCACCTGGCGCTTTGCCAGGCGCTGAGCGGAGTCGTCCGGGCCTCGGCGCTCCACTCCGTAAGTGCCCGGGAAAGTGGAGTATGTAATACGAGATGGAATGGGCCCCGGAAGATCGACGAGTGCTTGGAGAGGACGAAAGGGAGAGATTATTTCCGATTCATTCTGCTACGTCTATGATCGTCCAGTTTCGATGTCGGTGCCGATAGGTGTGTAGATATCGAGCATCTTGGAGCGCGCAAGTCTTTCATATTGCTGACTTCGGCACCGCTCGCGTATTAATTCAATATCCTGTCCCTTGCTCCAAAATATGCCCAACCTGCCCGCCCCGGATTGGAAGGTGGCACCTGGCGAGCCTGCACCCGGTTGCCTTCTCCGCTGGAGAACGCTGTGTGGGTGAAGTGACCCGGCAAACCTGCCACTCACGGGGCGGTCCACTCGCCCACCCGCGTGCGAGCGTTAGTCCATGGTGCCATCGTGACCCAATCCCAACATCCTGGAACGTCTCCAGTCCCACATCTAGGTCCCGAGCTCCGGCCCATCGGAGCCATCACAAGCTCAAAATCTGCTGCCTCTGATTCCTCCCCTTTTCCCTTGGCCACATCCATCCCGCAGGCCACCACTCTGTTCCGCCTACAGCACACCAAAGTTTCACTTCCACCAGGCCACTAACACGCCATTTGCTACCCCCGCGTCTGCCCACGTCCCCCGTGCCAACCCCCGATCAATGTCCCATCACAGCACTCACACCCACCCAGCCGATCCCTCCCCCATTAGCCCCGCGCCCAGCCCATTACTCAATCCCTTGAGAACCCCATCCGCATTTCAGCGTGCGTTAGCTCCCATGGCGCAATTGCGCCAATCCGGGAGCCGTGAATAGCTCGACTAGCCGGCGAATGGGCGACGCCGGCCTCCGGCTGCAACTCAAACCCCCGAGCACGCCATCGCCGCAACCCCACACTCACTTCCTAAATCGGAACGACCTACAACCGCCGCCCTGGAGCCCTTGAATGAAGACCCCTAATCAGGCACAGCGTGGACAAGAATTTTTGGCCTGCCCCTTGAAGTGCACGGAGCTGAATCGGGTTGCCCCGCGCGGGAGGGACGTGTTGAGGGGTCTTCGCCGTGGAGGGGTCCTAGACCAGTAGCTTATAACGTTATTCCTATCCCCTCCCCCCTTCCCCCCTCTACGTCGCACCGCTTCCATTTCTATTCACCTCCGCCTCTTCTTCCGTGTTTGTTAACCTTATTCTCACTTTATCCTGCACCGGAACAGAGCCATTGGCGCAGACGACGTGCTCACAATGCCTCAGAAGTTTGAGACGCTGCAGCTCCACGGCGGGTACGCGCCCTTCACCGTTCGCGTCGCAATGCGCTTCACTTTTGAGCGGACCTCTAACACAGCACAGGCAGGAGCCCGACCCGGCTACCAACTCCAGGGCTGTCCCCATCTACGCCACTACCGTGCGTTTCCCCGTCGGTGCCAAGGAAAGTCCCGTAGCTGACCGGCCCAGTCCTACGTTTTCAATGACTCCGCCCACGGCGCGAGGCTCTTTGGCCTCAAGGAGTTTGGCAACATCTACTCCCGTATTATGAACGTATGCAACTCTGTCAACTCCCATTCCCGTATAGGCGCTCACCTCTTCAGCCCACCGTCGATGTCTTCGAGAAGCGGATAGCAGCCCTAGAAGGCGGTGTTGCCGCCCTTGCCGCCTCCTCTGGCCAGGCCGCCCAGTTCATCGTCATTAACACCCTGGCTCACGCCGGAGACAACATCGTCTCCACTTCCAACCTCTACGGCGGCACCTACAACCAGTTCAAGGTCTTCCTGCCGCGTCTGGGCATCAACACAAAGTTTGTCAATGGCGACAAGGCCGACGACATCAAGGCCGCCATCGACGAGAAGACCAAGGCTGTGTACGTCGAGACGATCGGGAACCCGAAATATAACGTGCCGGACCTGGAGGCTATTGCCAAGGTTGCGCACGACGCGGGCGTTCCCCTTGTTGTAAGTTACACCAACTTATACCAATCCTTTCATCCCCTGGGTCTGCGCCATGAAAGGCCATTAACCCTGCCCAGGTTGACAACACCTTCGGCGCGGGTGGCTACTTCTCCCGCCCCATCGACCACGGCGCCGACATCGTCGTTCACTCTGCCACCAAGTGGATTGGTGGCCACGGCACCACCATCGGTGGCGTCATCGTCGACTCCGGCAAGTTCGACTGGGGTGCCAACGGCGCCCGCTTCCCCCAGTTCGTCGAGCCCGCCGAAGGCTACCATGGCCTGCGCTTCTGGGAGACCTTCGGCCCCATCACCTTCATCATCCGTGCCCGTGTCGAGATACTGCGCGATCTCGGTGCCTGCCTGAGTCCCTTCGCGGCGCAACAGCTTCTCCTCGGTATCGAGACGCTGAGTCTGCGGGCCGAGAGGCATGCGCAAAACGCTCTGGCGCTGGCGAAGTGGCTCGAGAAGAGCGAGCATGTGGAGTGGGTCTCATATCCGGGCCTCGAGAGCCACCCGTCCCACGAGACGGCGAAGAAGTACCTGAAGAACGGTTTCGGCGGTGTGTTGAGCTTTGGTGTGAAGGGCGGTAGTGAGGGAGGAGCGAAGATTGTCGATGGGTTCAAGCTCATCTCGAACCTTGCGAACGTGGGTGACTCCAAGACGCTTGCGATCCAGTAAGTTATAACTCTGTAGCCATTGCTGAGGAGACGATATGGAAAAAGCCAGCATACTGACGTTCATGCTTACAGCCCGGCGTCCACGACGCACGAGCAGCTCTCCGACGAGGAGAAGGTGGCGGCCGGCGCGACGGAGGACCTTATCCGCATCTCGGTTGGCACGGAGCATATTGACGATATTATTGCCGATTTCGAGCAGTCATTCAAGGCCGCAGCTGAGGGGCCCAAGGCCGAGGTTGTCGTCCCCAAGGCGGAATAAGTGGAGGAATTCCGAAGCTGGATAGGGGGCTTGGCTCTGTGAGGATACCCATGGGAGCAGGCGTGCGGTCTGCCGTCTTTCCTAGACAGGATAATGAGGAGGTCTTGTCTATGCTTATAAATACTGCAATATCTCGACTCTTCAACCAACGTGAGGCAGCATCAACCTGCACGCAATGACTACGTGAACTACCAGCCACGTGCGGGGGTATCCAACTCACTGCAACTACCACCCCAGTGCTCCTTCCCTACCTTGCTACTCCAGCCGACGTGACTTGCCTTATATATCGCGATGACCGTCCAGTCTCCCAGTTGAGTAGCTCAATCAGAAAGTGTGACCGATGACTCAGTCATCACCAGAGCGATCATAAGACTATGAAAAACACCCATTTCGCAACCAATATGACCGGGAATCCACCCGCAATTGGGGAACTTTCCTTTTCTTGTTTGAGCTGTTCGTTTCCGCTTACATTTCTGTTTTCGCCGGTCTCCCTTTGTTTCTATGTTACTAACATTTTTGAACAGGAGATATGTAGATATGCTAATAATTATTTCATTGAACGGCTGACTCGTCTGCTCGTTTCCTTGTTTATATTCCCTGGTGCCAACAAATGTGGTTTATATATCCTGCTTGTAAATAGTAGTGACCTGAGAGCACCCAAACTTCTAGCGTGCCAAGGACGGAAATCCCGAGCTCTAATATTTCAAATCCATGAGATAACTTTTCGCTTCCTCCTACTAATAGGTGTAACGACGAGATTGCCTGAGATCGTGGACCGTACCCGACAGTCTCCGGTTGCCGTTGTAGAGAGCCGGCTTACACAGAAGAGCTTGCGCGGTGTCGTCTTGGGAGGAGTGGTGGGGCAGACGCAATAGCATATTCGCTAGTAATAGCTAGAAAATATATAGCCTGCAAACTTCCAAACCGAATGAAATCAAGCGCCGTAATCACGCTTCTCTAGAGGAGTAAAGCGGGATCCTGGAGGAGCGGGAGCAACCATCGCTCAAAGGCCCATTCGATCACGTGACGAACTCTCCACAGCCCATCACGAAAGCTGATGGCGATACGAAGGCTCCATGAGCCCCCGACGTCATCTCCACCTCCAACGCTGAACCCGCGATAAGCGACCGCCGAGATGCGCAACATACTCCCCATACTGGGCTTCCTAGGCCTCATTCACGCCGCCGACCTGACCCTCCGCCTCACACCCTCGCCGAACTGCGACACGCGGACGCTCCCGCCCTCTACTCATGCCACCCTCACGACCCTGGGGGACCGGTACGCCGCGCCGCTGACGAGCACAGGGAATTTTGTGTTCCATAACGTTAGCGCTGGGTCGTATCTGGGGGATGTACACTGCTCTACACATGCGTTTGCTCCGGTGAGGGTTGATGTGGCGGTGGGTGAGGAGGAAGGGAAGGTAGTTGTTGAGGGGTGGGAGACGTATAGGGGGAATGACTGGGGGAATAAGGGGGAGGTTGCGGCTACGGAAGGGACCGTGACCATTAGGTGCCTCGGGCCAAAGAGCTACTTTATGGAAAGGCCGAAGTGTGAGTCTCGCCAGTGGTCGGCCCTGAAAGGGAAGCTGTGTACTAATGGTGTAGTCTCCATCTTCACGATTCTGAAAAACCCCATGATCCTCCTGGGTCTCGTCAGCATGGCCATCTTCATAGGCATGCCCTACCTAGTCGAGAACAGTTCGTCCACCCCACAATCCTATCCCGAAGCGCATCAGCTAACCTAGACTAGTGGACCCCGAGATGCGCGCCGAGTTCGAGGAGCGCCAGAAGAGCAACCCCATGAACAGCCTCCTCTCGGGCCAGCAGTCGAGCGCGAACGCGATGGGCGATTTTGACATGGCGGCATACCTCGCGGGGTCGAAGAAGGAGGGGAAGAACGGGGGCAAGCGGTGATTCTGGCGTTCTCGCAGTCCATTGGTAGAAGAGGGACAGTAATGGGTTTGATGTGTACCATATGCTGAGCATAGAAGGTCTCTTTTACAGCGATTTTGTGGAGTCTTGTTCGCAAAATGCAAAGTGATGTAGTAGCATTGCTGCCCACGCTTCGTATTAAGCACGCGTCTCTATGTGTTCTTCCCATACAATCCTCCAACATAACTCATTACGGGTTTCGGACTCTCGATGAGAATAGACAAACCCCTCGCAAGACATGGATAGCAAACCCACAAACCACCTTTGAACCAAGCTTAGAAGTCCCCTCCGAAATCGCCACCATCAAAGTCACCACCATCGGCTCCATCCTCTGCAGATTGTTAGTAAACTCAATCACAAGACTAATTACGACGGGGAAAGGGAGGTTTCAAGACTCACCATATCCTTCCTGGTATGCATCCTGCTGCCCATCGTGAACCGCATCCGCCACCATCGCGCCTCCGATTAGACCCGCTCCCATGCCCAGCGCTGCACCACCAGCCATCATACCCGCATTGCCCATGCCCGGCTTCTTCCTCCCCGCCTGCTGGGCATACCCGCCTGGTTGACCCATGTAGCCCTGCTGAGGGTATCCGTACGGCCCCGGCGCTCCATACCCCGGGCCACCGTACCCTGGACCTCCGTACCCGGGTTGTCCGTATGGCTGTGGAGGATACCCGCCAGATTGGCCCATGTAGCCCTGTTGCGGAGCATAGCCTCCTCCATACCCCGCCTGCGCATGCCCATACGATCCACCACTCCCGCCGCTCGGCGGCTTCACCTTTCCCATCAACTTCCCAAGCAATCCCTTCCCCTTCCCTCGGCTCGTCTCACCCTGAGGCGGATACTGCTGATACGGCGGCTGCGGCCCGCCCTGCGCGTACGGCCCCGGCGAGGGGTCCTGCATGGGGGTCATCCCGCTACTGCGGCTCTGCTCCTGCCGTTGCAGTTCGCGCGCGAGCCTCTCATCCTCCTGCTCTTGCTGCTGCTTGCTCGAGCTCGCGGCGTCCGGCGTCGGAGAGTCGAAGTAGGGGTTCGTCTTGGTGTCGGTAGGTGCAGGGCCGTTCCCTGGGGTGTAGCCCGGCGGCGCATCATCGGGGGGGGGCGGCGGGCGGCTGGACTCGGGGAGGGCGGGAGCCGTGGGCTTTTCCCACTGTGATTGCTTTGTGGTGAGGTTTACGTAGAACCTGGGCCATTGTGGTTAGCGGCGTTCAGGAATGGAGAGATATTGCGGAAGGGGCGGATGGGAAAGATATGTGACGATGGCATGAGGCGTAGGAAAGGCACTCACCATTCTTTGTACTGCTCGTTCCACTGCGCGAGCCAACCCTCGGGCACCTCGGGCGCCTTGGGCGGCGGGGGTCCCGGCGGCGGCGCGAATTCTGACATTGCTGCTTCTCTGTGTGACGCGGACAATCCAGGCGATATATCAATATCCGGGCGCAATGCTGATATGCTGGTTCCGGTGGGGTGATGCAGGGTATTGCAAACGCCAGAGATGGTGAAGAGAGAAAGTCGCCCGCGGCGATTCGGCCTTTTATACTATTTGTACAGAGCTGCCCCAAAACCGCCAAGATGGAGTACTCCGGTAGGGCAAAAAAAAGGCCTTCTTATATGGAAGACTAGGCCAGACTGAACAAACTGGGACCGAGCACTAGCTCCGTCCTGCCCCCGAAACATTCTAGTGTCGCGGCCGCCCTCTAACCCATCGCCTCGGCTAACACGGCGCCCCCTTCCCGCGTTCCAATCACAGAACGCCACCACGTACGCCTCCCTTCTGGAATGTCGCTGGCCCAAGATGCACTCCTGGACGCGAAAGCAAGGTACCGAGATCTGAGAGTGGTGGCGAGTCAGCGAGGGCGTCGTCATTGTGCACTGCCCCCCGGCCGCCACCCCGCATGCGCTGCCTGCGGGTGACCCAGCGCCGTCCAATAGCGGCACGGGTAGGTGCAGGACCCCCGTTCGTCTGCAGCGGGGTCCTGGACTTACCGGGAGGGACTGACACCGAGGTGGGCTGACCCGCCCGTGCTGGCAGGGCTCCCTTCATCCTTGCCTAAGGGCATGCTTGATGCATGCGGTAATGCCTGCACACGATAAACTTTCTCTATGGAGTCGAGAGTAGCATGCAGGAAACGTCAAGGTCATCACTGAGAAATTGGAACTTAGAATGACAAATATGTTCAAAGTAATAAATGCAAACACCTGCCAACTCCAGGCCGTCGAATCCAAAAATGCACTCTCCCCGAGAACCATTCTATTCTTATTGGAAATGCAGCACCTCGAAGCCCCAATGGTGCATATCTCGGCTATCTGACACAAACTTCCCACTCCCTTCTACCCCGCGATTCTCTCAGACGTAGTCATCAACTCCTCGCCTCCTCTTCTCACCAAACAGGTACGCAGCTTCCATACAATACGTCCCGCCCCCGCTCGCCATCCGTCTCTCGCTGCCGTAGCAGATCACCACCGCATCCACAATGCCGCTGAGGATACTCTCCATAGAGCCCATGACTGAGTACCCAATGAAGCTTGCCACGATTCCCACCACGTATGCGTAGGCGGACCCTCTAATGCCCACACCATCCGGCAGCGCGATCTCAAGCTTCTTGGCGGTGAGGACCCACCCCGCGAAGCCCATCGCTGTGGCGAGGATGAATCGGCTCGCATAGAGGATCAGCTTCGAGAGACGGTACGGCAGGAGTCCGTTCGTGGTATCCTCGCGGGAAGTGAACACCCTAGGCGTGAGCGTTGCCGTTGGAGTCTGCGGCGATAGGAACTCCATCTGGCTGAGGCCCCTCGCTGAAGCTGCGAGGTGCTGCGAGTGGATGGCGCAGTAGGTTATCGTCAGCGGGTTAGTGAGGGCCACGATCGGCGTCGGCACGAAGCTGTTCACGACGCGCTGGACGATGTAAGAAATGCGAGAGGGCAGGATGAGGAGTGGAACTCTGACGAGCCGCGCGAGGAGCGTCGACTCGCAGATGCTGCCGAAGATGGTGGTTAAGGAGTGCATCAGCGCCGCCGTCACGATTTCCTGCGAGCTCGGTGCTGGGACTGCATTGCGGTGGAAATACCACTGGGATACTGTCGCCGCCGTTGTGGCGCGGTGCACCTCCGTGACGATCGAGATTGTCCACATGTACATGAAGATGAACCAAGCGCCCAGCCACCAGCTCGAGAAGCTGATGATATACCTCGCCAGTCGCTGAGACATGTAGCCGCCGAGGAACACGCGGGAGAACATGCCGAGCCAGACCCACGTCCAGGAAACGACGACAAACAAGGACGCAAGGCCAATAACCACAAGCGCCGAATTCGCGGCGAGGATCCGGCTTGAGAACTCGAGGATGTCGACGGCCTGCCGGATCGAGTGACGGCCTTTGATAACGCAGTACACCCACACGACGGCTGCCACGAACGGTATCGTTGCCGCCCATCGCATGACCCTGTCTTGGAAGCTAGCCCCATGACTCGCCCCCTGGAAACTCGAAATGAATGGGTATAAGGAGAAGGACACCATAATTACGGGCACCGCGATGAGGATGAGCGATACCACCGGCCGGACGAAAGAGCGCAGGGCCGCGAGCCATAATAGTGCTGTAGCGACAGCTACCAAAGTGTCCACGGCAAGCATGTAGAACGACCCGTGCAAGGTCGCATAGATGGTATCCCCGATCGGATGCTTCCTATCGGGGGCTGAGGTGTGCAGCCATACGAGAACGTAGGTTGATACTAGGCTTGCGAACAGGATCAGGAAAGCCCAGGCAAAGAAGGAATCGTATCGGAAGAACTCGCCCTCCACCGATGGCATCGGCGTAACGGCGTTCCCGTCCTCTATGCTCTCCCTCCTCCCATCGTCGTCGGATTCTGCCGTCGAGTCCCTCTGGAGAAGATAATGCCTGTCCTGCCGCCCCTTGAATTGCTGAAACGCAGGAGGGTTGTCGTCATCAGCTAGCGTATCACCAATAAGTGACGCTGGGGGGTCATCATCTTCAATATGAGATTCCAAGCCGACATCCTCCAGCCTGGTCTTCATATCAACACCATTGTCAGAGTCAGTGTCCGTGTATCGCAGACCATGTTTGCTCCGGCCTCCTGTTGGTTTCCCGCCTCTTACGCCGTCGATATTGCTGCTCGTTCCGCCATTCCAGCTGCTCCGTATCCCTCGCCTGAACCGTTCGGTCTGGTACTGCGACGTGGTGTCCTCGTGGCCGCTTCGGTCTAGCGAGCCGTTGCTAGCTTCGTTTTCGGAGCCCACGCTATCAACAAGCTTGCTTGCGGCGGCTACTCGGCGCGATCTTTGGAGCGCGTAGAGGTCGGCAGCTTCCCTATCGCGTTCCTCCTCTTCATCCTCCTCTCGGAACTCATCCCTGGCACTGGCGAATAGCGGCGCGTCCTGGGCGTTCAGGAGCCCTGATCGGAAGTTGTGGCCGAATCGGGAGTTGCTCTGCTGGTAGGGATTTCCGTAGGCCCGGGTGAAATATGACCGCCCTAAGTTGCGGGCCTGCCTGTAGGAGCGGTCGGGGGCGTAGCGCGAGGGGCCATTGTCGTTATCAGCCTGAGTGAAGTTGGACAGTCGAGACTGGGACTGGGAGAGGAACCTCGACGCATCTATAGCAGTTAGCACACTTCTGCTTCAATTGAATTCTGATCGATAAGGCAGGATAGCACGTGTGACCCTGTCCAGACCGAGGAGGAGCTCCAGGGAGGCTCACACTCTGAGAACATTTCGTGGGAGCGGTTAAAGAAGAAGGACTCGGCCCTCTCCTCCCTCAGATATGCTTCGCTCTTCGGTGGTTCGCAGTCGATATCGTCGTGGGAGAAGAGGACGATCCCCAAAGCATATGGACGGGCGGGGAGAGGCCGTTTGGTCGTGGGTAAGGGAGGCCGCTGTTGAGTGGTCACGCAGGTGCGAGTATCATCTGCTTGGAGGGCCGGGGGAATGGTGGGGCAAATAGTAACAGGCACGAGCTTGAAGCCTAAACCCAAATGTGTTCCAGTGTCTGACTTTGAATTAGGGGGGCCTGGGGGTCACGATGCTCTGCAACAAAAATCACAGGACCCTCGCTGGCTCGCTCGACTGGTTGGATGATTGCTGGGGGTTTCGGTCGCGAAAGAGGAGGGCCGGGCCGGTATGACTGGCTGACGCCTGAAGGAGTATCACAGGGCGACATGCATGCCTGCTGCCTCCGGAGCCCTTACATCATCCCTGGCGGTGAAGCCCATACTGCCGAATTAATTCCGTGGTCCGAGAGCGGCATGACGTCTGGAGTAGGAGCTCACACAGGGATCGCGTGACAGCTGATATCAGCTAACTCAAGGATGTATCAGATTTCGCCGGATGCGTCATTCACGAGGCTGTTTCGCAGAGTACTTTTCATCATTGCTGACACATACGCTTATATTCAACTTCTTCCTCAGGACCAGACAAGACGATGCACATTTCCCTATTTCCAACAAAAACCACTGTTTCAAATCTATCCAGACATGCCTAATATGGTTGATAGTGGAAAGACCTGCACTCGAGTAAGCCCAGGGGATTATCCCATTATCGTAATGTCGCCCGGTAGCCCTACCTTAAAATTTACTGCTAGATGGACAAGGCGATAGTGGTAAGCAATAGGCATACGAGTTGTGGATCCTGTCAGAGTCTTTGGATACCATCAATCGATGTTTCCAAACGGAAGCCCGAATCTGGAAAAATATATGAACGAATCCAACCGGGCTGGACTAAAGAACCACACCGTCCTCCCCTTCACTCTAACAACCAAGACTTCAATCATGGCACGCACGAAATGCTGGCTACGGAGGAACGAGAGGAAGCCGGCTCCCGAGTTCTTCCCGGTGCTGGGACTAACCTCGAGGTCCAATTCATGGTGTTGGAGAATCTGGTTCCGTCTCATGATAGCCGCGGGTTCGTCCGGACTCACGGGTGCGGTTTGACGGTATATTCCACCGTCTGCCGGGGATGGCAAGAGCTTTTCGAGCGGATCATATTCTACCCGCTAATCATTAGCCAAGACGACGTCGACCGATTCGCCAATCTCACGGCTCGCCATATCGGTCTGGTGCACCACCTCTGGCTTTGGATTGAGCATCCTAGGTACGGCTGTTCGGAATACAGCGGTCCATGGAACGATACGGTCATGAGAAAGAACGACAAAACCTTCGCGAAGGCTCTGTTTGAGATGTTCAAAGCTCTCCATCAATGGGGGAGACCGGGCAGTTGGGTGATAGCCAACAGCTCAAACAAGGAAGGCCTGACATTGGAGATAAGCTTCCATTCGCTGGGCGACTCGAAGCACTGGTCAAAGGACATATCCTTTGAATGTATTGAAGTTGCGGACGGGGATGGGCGCCCAGCCACTGATAACTCGGAACATCGCTGGGCCGAGGGTCGGTGAATCGACTAGATCCTCTGCCTCCTAGTCTATACGCTCTTCCGCGGACACATAGTTGTTCATCGGGAGTGCCTGCCTCGTGTTAAATCGATCATGCATCTCCTTCTCCGCCGACAGACAAGACACCGAACGGTTTGTGGGTATTGGACGGCTTGTTCAAGAGTCTTCCGGGTCTCCAAATTGTCAGGGTTGAGGGAGGACTGGCGAAAAAAATTACCAAGGCGTCCAAAACACGAAGTACCAAGGTAAGGCAACTGGGAGCTGATGGTCAGGTCATGCACCCAGCGCCATCCTCTCCTCCCGCACTTCTCCCTCCTTGCTCCAGTACTAACCAGTGTGGCATGCACTGCCAAAAAACGACAGATTGGACGTCTACTTGTTGAGAGTTATTGCCGAAGAATGTAGAGGCCTTGACGCTCTTCAAGGAGTTCAATAAAGAGCTTGATCTTGTGTTTGTAGGCGACGGCCGCCTCTTTGAGGAGCTCGGCAGGACTCCTTACCGGTCATTTGATGCAGTGCTTGCTCTGTTGAAGATCTCCCAAGCCTATCCATTTCTTCATTCGATGCAGAGGACTCCATCTTTCCGATAAAGGCTATCGAAATTCCTAGGAGCAGTTCACTAACATGGCGCTGACCTCGCGGCATCTCAGTTCCCATGTCCAGTCACGACGAGATTGACAGCCTGCTACTGCTCGCCGTCTGCCTAACCTGTGCACCCTGGAGATGTGGTAGGGGAGGTGAGGACACGCGCTTCTCTTCCGGTACGGCGCAATCAATGGAGCGGTGGCAGAGATCCCTTGCTGCGGGACCCAGGGAACTTGTGCAGCGACCGCATGCTGTAAAGGCGTGGGAGCGGCCGTCTGAACGGCAGATGCACGTAACTCCTAGCCGGGTATTCGACATGGAACTAACAATTTCACATGGGGATGATGTAGACATACATCATCTCGGGCTCCAGCTGCTTGTGGCCCATCCACAGTCGCTGAGACAGATCCGGAGGAAGCAACAGGTATGAGGCAGGATTAGCGAGATATTTCGGTGACCTGGGCAAGGGTGCGATGAGAATAGTAAATGGGATTACCTGCTAGAGATAAATTCTGCTTTCCCGTGTCTAATTGGCCCTCTCAGTATTATAATCTCTTTGAATTAGTAGCTGCTAGTGTAACTGGCTGCCCTGTCATTTTTGCTTGGAGGATTGGGCTCTTGAGTGCCTTCTCTTTGAAAGTGCTGTCAGTGGTAGAAGGCCCCACTTACGCATCCGGACAGCGGAACACATGCATGAGCACTGGACCCACATTAGGTACGATCAGCATCACCAGACCTGCCAACCTCGATCGTGGACCACGCAACGCAGCCCGCTGTAATTATGGCATTTCCACATTCAACACCAACATCAACCCAACTCCCGAGCTTCCCATCCATTCAGACCACCACCCAACTGTCCGCGCCGAGCTAGCTTCATAACACCACCATCGCACCGCCAGCTCTCTATGTCCTCCCCACCCTGGGATTACATCGCCAAGCTCGTCTGCATTGGAGACTCAGGATGTGGTAAATCAAGCCTCACCATCCGCCTCTGCGAAGGCCGCTTCTCTCCGTACCATGACGTGACCATCGGCGTTGAGTTCGGCTCCCGCATCGTTCCCGTCGGGCCCCCGCATACCCCGTTCGACGCCCTCGACCTCACACCCTCCGACCCTCCTACCGCCTCGAAAGACCCGCAAGACGCCTCCTCGAATGGCCTTCCCGAGCCGCCGCGCATGGCGCCGCCCAGAGATACGGGCCCCCAGAAGCACATGAAGCTCAGTCTCTGGGACACCGCGGGTCAGGAGACGTACAAGTCCGTCACGCGCTCGTACTTCCGCGGGGCCTCGGGCGCGCTACTCGTTTTCGACCTGTGCCGGCGGCAGACCTTCACGCATGTCACGGACTGGCTGAACGACCTGCGGCAGATTGCTGAGCCGGACATCGTCGTCGTGCTGGTGGGGAACAAGGCGGACCTGACGCTCAACCCGAATAACCCCGGGGAGAACAAGCGGGAGGTGACGAGGGAGGAGGCGGAGGACTGGGCGAGGAAAAATGGGGTTGTGGAGTACGTTGAGACGAGCGCGAAGAGCGGCGAGAACGTCGAAATGGCGTTCATGAGGGTTTCGGAGAGGATATATCGGAATATCCAGGCGGGGAAGTACGATTTGAATGACCGGAGGTCGGGCGTGAAGGGACCCAGTGCTGGGGGGAGCAAGAATGTCGTGTTGGGAAGCGCGCCACGAAGCTCCGGATGCTGCTAAGCGTCTTGGGTCCGCGTCTTCTTTCTCCGTACTGGGCTGCCACGCTACAAGGCCCATCAACCTTTTATTCTCCTCGCCTTCGCTTGGATAGGCGATAATACTAGCTTAATGGTAATGTCTCTGTAGAACGCTAGGGCTCGTTTCAATTATCCTTTTTTCTTTTTTGGGCGTAACTTGCGAGAGACAAATGGGCTGGCTCTCTCCTAGAAGCCGGAGAGTAAATGGGATACAGTTTACACTCTGATATCCAGCGGTCCTTACACGCAGCCATTCCAATCACAACCCAGGTAAAACTGCTCAAAAGACCAAATCGCCTTTCCCATTTCGCCTATATACCTACCTTCATCAAACAGAGGAAGAGCTGAGTACATTAATGAGTTCTAAAAAGATCTTCCTCTTTTCCAACCCCTTGGCACATTAACATTTGCCTCCGCCTTCCCTTTTGTCCCAACTAGTACAGATCCATACGATATGCCACTTTATGTAGCCTTCCTTCCACCCCAGAGGAAAGTCCCATATCGGCGGTCCACTTAGTCCGTAACCCGCCATCTGTCGAACCACTTCATGTACCGGTACTGCTTATTTGGCCCAGTCATGCCCCAGCAGATAGGAATAAAGTAGATGTAAAGTCCGACGACAACAGTGTATAGCAGCCCATAAGCAGCGTACTGCAGTGTTTGTTTTCTGTTCCTAAGGAACCAATCGACCAGGAAGCCGAAGGTTAGGATGGCGAAGTAAAGCGCCGGGTAGTAGTGGTGTACGTAAGTGACACGAGCCATAATCACGAACGGTAGGTAGTGCAGCACCCAGCCAGCGATTGGGTAGATCCCAGAGTAATGGATCTGGTCGATCTCCGAGAGGTTGAGCTCCCTGTATCCTCGCTGCCAGCGTACAAGGTACCAGAAGACCACTAGGGCGAAGACACCCAGGCCAGCAGTCGAACTCCAGTAAGTAAAGGGGTTGCCGAGGAGGAAATACTTGGTGACCTTGTCATCCCAACTGCACATACGGAGACCGACATGGAGAATGGGCCACTGCCACCACTTCGAGGCGAGGTCGTCTTGCTTGTCCGGGTCTGGGACGAGAGCATTGTTGGATGTCATCATAGCCACATTGAGATGGACAAAGTCGTGGAAGAAAGGTGACTTGTAGTTGCCGGGATCGCCAGGCGGGACTGAAGGTGTGTTAGTTTTAGAGGCTACTCTGGCATGAGAAGACTCATCTGGAGGACTTACGCTTGTCATTGACGTGCTTCTCCACATTCCAGTGAGTATAGGCATCGCGTGGGTCATTCTTCTTGGTGCAGGTGACCTCGATCTGCTTGAAGCCCCACTGGGGAAGGTTGATGTTACCGGCACGAAGGTAGCATCCCAGCACCGTGTGCTTTAGCCTAAAGGCTGTCGTCAAGGTCCGGATCCGGCTGCGGTCTTTCGAGGCGACATCGCGAACAACCTCGATCTTCCAGTGGTCTTTCGCATCACCGATCGTCACGTTCCCGTAACCCGAAACCTCCTTGTCCTTCTTCGAAATTGGAGCGGGGATATCGTGAGAGTGGAGGTTACGGCCGGTCTGGACATGCAGGAATCGAACAACATCTCCATCGCCAACGAATCGGGGCTCCTCATCAGGGTCATATGGGGTATCGGTGCGGTTGGGATAGAAATACCAGTCGTTATTGTTGTCCTTGTGGTGATAACAGGTAACTTGCTGCTGATTCGAACCATCAGGGTAGGTCTGGACGTGCGAGTGGAGCAAGCCACCGCCATATCCCATGTTTTTAATGGTGACCCGAGACCCGAGCGCGATTTCGAGCGGGCTGTTCTTTCCGACATCAGTGCCCTTGAGGTTCGCCTGGAACAGGGAGCTCATCTGGGCGTCTCCAGGGCCGCTGCGGTTGAGGATCGCGAAGTGAAGGTAGAAAGACATGAGGTAGACGATCAAAGGCACAATTATAAGTCCCATTACTCGCGCGAAGAGGTGAGCTCCAAGAGTAGGCTGTGACAAAAAGGTATTAGCTTCATCTCCGCTGCTTACAGGCGCTGGTGGAGACCCGCTCAGGGGAACTTACAACAGGCATCTTAAGGTTGCCGAACTTGTGCCAAAGGTCCTCAATCGTGTAAAGTCCGACCAGGGCAGTGACAAACAGACCAACAAGCTTGACACTGCACACGAAACCGATGCTTGTACCCGTCAAGAACAGCCAGATGAACCACTCTGGCTCGAAGCTGTTGCCGCGTTGGTTGTGGAACTTGGACCAGCAGAAGACAGTCGCGACGGTGCCGAAGAGAAGCATCGAGTCGAGGAGGATGAACCGGCTAATAGTCGTGTAGGAGTTCTCGCACAATACCATGAGGGTGACGAGCCAGACGGTGGGACGCTTGAAGTGCAGCTCACGAGCCGTGAAGTAGGCGAGGGGGATGCACACAATGCCAAACATGGCGTTGAACGCGCGCATGAAGGTATAGTTCAGCTCTTCGGGGTATGTCTCGCCGGACTTGAATTCGAATGAACCGTTATAACCGGCCAAGGCACCGGAGAGACCAACAAGCATTTTGCCAAGCGGGGGGTGGACATCACTGCGGCGCAAGGTGTCAGCATAAATTTCCATATCCACTACATTTCTTAGAGTTCAGTGGGACTTTCGGCGTACAAGTAGTAGTCTCGCTTGATATAATGGCTCCCAAATTTTCCAAAGCTGCAACCGACCCGTTAGCGAAAGGCACATTGAGATGACGTATGAAGGTAACGAACTGAGCCTCGTCCCAGGTGACGATGTTGCTGGCCCCAATCTTCCATAGTCGAGTAAAAGCCGCGA
Source organism: Microascus cirrosus (assembly GCA_030271035.1). NCBI lineage: Eukaryota > Fungi > Ascomycota > Sordariomycetes > Microascales > Microascaceae > Microascus > Microascus cirrosus. The sequence continues at coordinate 33,814 of JAMBUN010000007.1, forward strand.
GGAGGGTGAATATAATCGGCGCGATGACGGGCTCCCAGTCGCTGAGAACCTCCAAGAGTGAGGGCTCCTGCACCAGACGGGTTAGTTGCGGATGTTCTAACCTGCTTCGGCGGGAGGTGCAACGCAATCCAACCTTCTTAGCAAGCTTCTTCGTTCCGAACGCTTGGCTCGGAGGCACGGCAGGCTGCTGCTGCGTGCCAGGCACGTGTCTATGCCTCAAACCATCGGTGAGATCCGCGCCCGAGGCGACGGTGGCCTTGTCCGCGGCCATTGTGAAGGGTCGAGTATGCGAGATTGGCGCGATCGATATGCCCTTAAAAGTAAAATCAATTATATGGCGTCGGGTAGGCTAATCGTGGAAATCGTGAAGGGGAATTCCAGGTCGGAGGCCGGGGAACGAAGAGAAGAGAGGCGACGTTGGAGCTGAAGCTCGGAAATAAATCTAGAGACAGGACGAGCCGCGAAGGGTCTCAATGGATTAAAGGGGGACACGCGGGGGAAAGCGCGGTGTCGATAGAAGAAAACCGGACGCTAATAGTGCTCTTTACCAACGGCAAAGCACAACAAACGCCCGCCTCCGCGAAAGAAACAAAGGGCGGATGATGGAATGGGGCTGGGTGAAGAGAAAAGGGGATGGTGGATGTCGACGCCAACGCCTCCCTGTCCTCTGCGGATTTTCTGGCGGTTCTAAGAATATCTGGACAGTTTTCTGGCCTGGTCCCAGTCGGGAAAGAGTTGGTGGGGAGGTATGGGTACCCACTTGAGCTGCAGGGTGTCTGTGTGCTTACAAGTTGAGATACTTGGGGGGAGGCCCCATACAGTTCCCCAACGCGTCACCAACAGGGCAGGCGGCCCCCAAGAACTGCACCTGGAATTCGCCCTGCCTGATAGGGACTCGTAATACAAGATGGCACCAGCTCGTGTCGTGCGAGCTCACACACATCCCCCTGATTCATTTGATGCCACATATGCCAGTCGGGATACTGACGTGATATTGAAAAGCACCAATTCAAGAACAACAGTTGGCGTTATGGCTGTCCCCTCAATTACTACGGCTAAGAGGAACATGAATGATCTCTCGCATCCATGTGCGCTTTCATGGACCGAAAGTCGGGGCATCAGAGGGCTGTAAGGCATGGATTATGCTGTTCGAGACTGTCCAAACTTCCGATTGAAGCGATTGAAGACTACTACCAGCTGTATCACTACCAGCACAGGGCTAGAGCCAGAGAATGGTTGGTTGGTACGACAAAAAAGGGAGATCGAGTAAGTTTAAGCGACAGAACTCGGCCTGACTACAACACGCACGACCTTCCAGAAGATTGACAAGACAGTGCCCCCTGCGGCGATCCGGGGTTTGGTTGAAAGCAGGGCAGCCACAGAGTGGCCGCCTGGAGCTAGAACGTCGCCCCCTGCGTGGGCCCAACCTCCCCACGTGAAAGAGCCGGTGTCGGGGGTACACTGCGTAGCTCATGACCGCTGGAGCGCCCCTTCTAGGACCTATCATTAGAGTTCCCGGATTACCCAAGGGTGAGATGGTGGCGGGCCAGAAATGCGGTCACGATCTTATGGAGAAGCTAGGCGTAGGTTATGGCTGTTCGAATAAGTACCCATTGGTGGGTGCCCCGCGCCATTGGGACGAACATGTTGTCTCGGCCAGACTCGATCACATGCCGGGACCGGCTCGGAACCACAAAACGCTATTTCCTATTTATCGAGCACAACCGCCGGTGAATTTGAGGGTCTGGAGGGAAAACAATTGGTTTCTATTCGGAAGAAAGAACCCAGAAAGCCAGACGGCCGTCATTGAAGCAGACTATACATCTTGCTCGCCCCAGGTTCGCTTGCAGGGTCGGATCGCCTGCCTAATTCGACACTTGGCGCTGCAACTTATGTCATCCCCCCAGGCAACTCTCAAATCGGAGGCGCCTCGGACTCTCACTCTCGCCGCCATCGCCTCGCCTTCATAAAATCTCAGCGGCACATCCCTGACTGGCGGTGCCCGACCTGTAGCTGGATTCCAGCAACCAATATACGGAGCAAGCGTCACATCTCGTCCTCATCGTTCCAATATCTTCAGGTTACCGCCTACAGCATATGCTCTTCAAACCGCTCTGTCACAAGCTGCGGACTACTGACCTATAACTCGCCTCCGTCTGTCCCCCTCCCCCACTCCGCCTCCGGCGCCAAGTTCCTTTTCAACATCACCTGCCCACCGCCATCTCATTCCTGTTACGATCTCTCTTGGATAAACACTCTCTACTCGCTCAAACCCGCCATTCCCATGCTCCTTGGCCATCGCCATCTCCCAGACATTCCCGCACGACGTGCAGAATGTCGTCCCTCGTGTCTGAATTCATCATTAACCCCGTGCTTCGGCAAGCTCGGCGACTCTCCGAGATCTCGAGACCCGCCTCATCCGAAGGATTAGCGCGCATAGCCGAGGACGGGGCGACGACGCCCGTCACCGTCGGCGAACGGCCGGACAGTACCTCGTGCGATGTAGACGAAGTCGTGCCGGACCGCCCAGCCACGTCCTCGACGCAGTCGACTAGTGTAGAGCCCCTAGTGGATGGCGGAATGGACGACCGAACGTATCCCGTATCTGCATCGGGAACCGGCCGGACCCCGGTGTCGGCCCCGAGAACGGCCCCGACGACATCGCTGCCTGAGGATGATGGGATGAGTGCTCTCAGACACCGTCTCCTAGGCATACAGTCGAGAGATATCCCATCAACCGAGAAGGCGAGGCTTATGCACGAGGCCCTTATGGAGGGCTACCACAAGTCGCGACTCCACGGCCGAAGCGACGATCTGTCCGTGCCACCCGTTCTGCCCGTTCCGTCTGGCGAGGCCTGGGAACAATCCCTCGCCATGGGCCCTCTCGATGCGCTCAAGTTCTGGCAGCACACGTTGGGGGACGTCTCGGCGTCCGAGAAGTTCACCTTGACGGCCGACGATGTAAAGCCGACGTACGCGCTAGTCGACGGCCATCCTTCATCCCACATTCTGGGATGTCAGCATTACAGGCGGAACGTCAAGCTGCAGTGCTCGACATGCTACAAGTGGTACACGTGCCGATTCTGCCACGACTCTGCGGAGGATCATGTCCTAGTACGAAAGGAGACGAAGAACATGCTTTGCATGCTGTGCGCGTGTCCACAAAGGGCATCAGATGTGTGTGTTAACTGTGGCGAGACCGCCGCACTGTACTATTGCGGCATATGCAAGCTTTGGGACGACCACCCGCTGAAGAATATCTACCATTGTAACGACTGTGGTATATGCAGGCGGGGTATCGGTCTAGGGAAGGACTTTTTCCATTGCAAGGTGCGCCTAGAGTTTAATCAGGCCAGCGGAAACCCTTTTCGTTGTCCTCTGTCTCCATGTCTACCTTGTTACTAACGTCCACTTAGACATGCTGCGCCTGCATCTCGATCTCAATAATAGGATCCCACAAGTGCATCGAGCGGTCAACGGACTGCAACTGCCCCATCTGCGGGGACTACATGTTCACCTCGCCGAAGCCCCTAGTCTTCATGCCCTGTGGTCACAGTATCCACCGGAAGTGCTATCAGGAGCACGAGAAGACATCTTACAAGTGCCCCATCTGCAACAAGAGCTTCCGCAACATGGAAACCCAGTTCCGCAACTTGGACGCGGCCATCCAGAGCCAGCCTATGCCGCCCGAGTTCCAGGACACCAAGGCGACCGTGCTGTGCAACGACTGCTGCGCGAAGAGCACGACAAAGTACCACTGGCTCGGGCTGAAGTGCGTTATCTGCAACTCCTACAACACTGTTGAGCTTCAGATACTTGGTGGGAATACGCCGCCACCTCCACCCGAAGGCCTCCAGGCACAGGATGGTTCGCGTTTCGTTGCGCCGCCACAGACTAACCATGGAGAGTCGTTCTCGGAGCCGCACACGGAAGCTAGGCCGGTTAGGAGGAGATACTCGTCAGCGGGCCAGGAGTCCCGCTACGTTATCGACCCGCGGCTCGCAAGGTCACTCTCTCCCGGCACGAGCACGGAGAACCTCCTACGGTTGGCAAACCGGACGGCAGAAGACGACGACTCAGACGACGACATTATCGGCTTATGGTCAAGGGATAGTGGTGATGAGGCGGTGTTTAGCGATAGCGACTCGGATGGGGATAGTGACTCGCTACCCGTGCTCGACGAGGAGGACGAGGATGATTCGGATGATGAGATTCTTCTTATCGGGCATAGATAGTCGATGTTCTGATGGAGATTATATTGCTGTGTTTGTTTTTGCGGAGTTCTTGGGCCTTGGCTTTCGGGTATTGGATTGAAGCAGATGGTGCTTGGCGTTTTGTATTAGTCCTCTCTCGCTTCAGCTGGCTTTGGAACACCTAATGAGTCGCATGCATGTTATGATAGCCTATATCTATACTCAGCAATATGATGCATCCTTAATAACCACGGGCGGTGGTTGATGATGTATTTATAGCTTTTTCATTACTAGGGTATCATAATCGTGCGCCGTCTCCTGTGTTTAGCCCAAGCCCCGACAATAGGGCGTGAGAAGCGCCGATGAAGTGGCCTAATCCCGTCACCCGGTCTTGTTCACTGCACCCCCTAGTCCTCGAGCTGGTACCCCCCTTCCTGAGCCACTTGCCTCAGCTCTTTAATGATAGACTGCTCGTGTCAGCCAAGCCCGACATACGCAAGCGCAGAAGATATTTAAAAGACTTACGCACAGCGCCTCGGGGCTCACACCGTTCTCAATCATCGAGATACATATCGACAGTGTCCGGCGGTCGATGTGGCAGTTCTGCGCGAGTTAGCAACTCGACCAGCACCCTCACCTCAGTCACGGAAATTATGGCAAAGATTAGGACAACGGTGAATGATCGGTAGGGGACGCGAGGGGCGAGGTGTGGAATGGTGACGCACTAGAATTGTGGCGATCTCGTGGAGGATGTCGACGGCCTGTTGCGCCGCGGCGCGCTTGTCGACGGGCTTTTCGCCAGCCATTTCTACATTCGGGATGGGCTGACGTTGGGAGGCAGTTTTGCGTGCGTTGAAGGTGAGAGGTTGAAGGTTGGGCTCCGAGGTGGGGTCGACGCGTTCGGTGGCGCTTGGGTGTCCCGCCCAAATTGGCGTTCCACATTCAACTTCGTGGAGCTTTCAGGCATGCGGGTGCATTTTCGGTATACAGGAGCAGGGATAATACCTATTAGCATTAATTGTCAATAGAGCTATCGGTTTCCCAATCATTCTATGGAACTCCTATACTAGTTCAGAGTCAGATTTTTACGCTAATTGGGATAGCATTTGGAAAAAAACATATTTAGATCTATTGCCATATTTTCTCGTGTACCTGACGAACGCCAAAGATGAGGAACACCGGCAGGTTAAATTACCAGCTTGCCGAATACACCTGCCCCGCCCCAGAGATCAGCCCAACATTTGACGCGTCGTGGAGTTCTTCGTGCCCCTCTCATATCCCAGATTGCAGACATTGAACCTGTGCAAGTATTCCATCCAACTACCAGCGGCATGGCTAATCAAACCAATCTTAGACGTGGCCAACAGCCGGACCTGGATGCAATACGATCAAGCTATGCGACCCTTACAGAAAACGTCCCCCTCTGAAGTATTCGTAATGATATGACAAGTGAACTTTGAGAGGTACGAGTAGAACTCGATGGCTTGCGAACTACTGTCGGTAACTTTGCAGACGTAGGTTTGTTGGCGACCTACGGTCCAATGTCAGGTTTCTGAGAATGGAGTTAAGTGCAGAGTATGATTGCGTCCTGCTTGATCACTCCATGCTTACTTTCTGCTAATGCTCACATATTTATTTTTCGACTACAGCCGATACAATGCAATGAACAGAACCGAAAACAGCTCCTCTAGGAAAGGCGAATGCGCCTTGCTCTGCCTGAAAGACATATCAACAAATGAGTTGATACTTAGCTTCCCTTCCACTACCTCTGATATTGTAAACCTCTCTAGCAAGTATTGCCTCTTAACCAGCAACATACTATACTAATAAGCACTTTACTTTAAATGTCGAAACAACACGAATTTCAACCGCCCTCTCATCACCCACCAACGGCGAACTTCGTGACAAGAGGAAGCGAGTTCGAGTCGGCGTTGGAATTCTACATCCTGGCGGCTAGTTCTTTATTATCACTTTAGAATGTTCTCTGCTCCCAGCGGGATGTGGGTATCAAGAGTTAGGGTTCAAGATTAGATGGGTTATCATATTATCAAATCCTAAGAGCCCTGGGGTCGTGTCTTGTTACGTATTAGTTGAAAGCGAGGTTATAATTCAACGGGTGCGTATGGTGATGGCTGCCAGAGTTAAGTGAAACTCGTACCTGTCAATACGATGCTTTGACACTCCCCAGTTGCTGCATTTCTACGATTTGTTCGAATACTAGATATCAAAAATTCAAGACCTTATGACATGTCGGATTGGAATGTAATGAGGGGTGGTATTGATGTAGGACCGAAGACATACTTGAGAATGGCAGAGGTAATTCAAAGTGGAGTCTTAGCTCGCACGGACAATGGACAGGATGGGGCCGCGATGCATACGGTGGTTTGGCGAATTAGAGAACGGTATGCTCTACAGCGACAACAAATTCCGTGCGACAAGGAAACACAGGAAAGTCACGTCACTGAGGGTTGCGTAGTTTGTGTTAACAGAGCTTATATGAATTCACCCACAATACTATTTCCTAGTTTTCCCAGGAAGCTACTTTCCTACTTGGTAGATGAGGGCCATTTCACACTGTCTTTGAAGGCTTAGAGTGAAGAAATCCAAGATTATATATATTATGGCTTCCCGCTGCATGACGCGCATCAATGTCTCCCACCGTGCCATGCCATACCAACGCCAGCCTTTCCTTTCGCCATAACGCCGCAGCTAGGGCTCTCATAAATCATGATCATAACGCATCCTTGAGCCCCTCACACCTTCATCGCCTCGACAAACAACTCCCTCATGCCCTTCAACAGCACCGCCAGCTCCCTCGTCTCATTAACCCTATCAAGCACCCTCTCCACCTTCTCCCTCTCCAACCGCGGCCTGCAACTCCTCACGTCATAATCCCTCGCCTCTGTCACAAGCTCAAACCACGCTTCGCGGCTCCAGTCCCGCTCGTCAACGCACGTGTACACGAACTTCAGATGATCGCTCTTGCCCGCGCCCTCGATTTTCAGGCCTAGGTTATCGACCCAGAAGTCTAGTTCGGGGAGATTGAAGCGCGCCTGGGCGTCGAGCTGAGCGGCATGCGCTCGCTGAGCGGCGAGGCGCGCGTCGATCTCGCGCTGGGTGTTGGCGATTTGTTCCTTGAGAGAGTCACGGGTTTGCTCGTGCTTCTCTTTTTGACTCTTGAGGGAGGCAACGGCTTCTTGAATCTCACGTGCCTCAGCGGCTTCTTTGGCGAGGGTCTGCTCATAGGTTGTCGTCTTCATCTGGATGATCTCCATGTCCTTCTTCTTCATGCGCTGGTCCTCTATCCAGTGCGTTAGTCTCGTAAGCCCATGCAGAAGCCATCACGGAGGTGTCGGTGAGTCCGCGATAGAGACATACCCTTAAGCTCCGCCATGTTCATCCGGAACTGGTTCCTCTCCTCGAGTACGCGCTTGCGGCCCTGCTCAATAAAGGTATCGAAACGTGCCGAGAACTTGTTCATGCGGTCGCGTAGGTCGTCGAAGCCCCAGTTGATGTCGGGCAATGTGTCCGCGATGGATGGGGCCGCCGCAAGGGACTGCCGGTGCATGCTCGACGAGCGCGCGGGTGCGAAAGCGGAAGACATTTTTGGTTAGTAGGGGGCTTCTATGCGGGTTCGCCAGTCGTGGTTAAGTTGGTGTCGCGTTGGATTTGGGGGCGTCGGGCGACGGGGAATTCTGAGGAGGCTTCTTCGGCGTGTTGACGATTCAGAATTGCGATAACGGTTGTTCCTTCCCGTTGCCGGGTGAACCATAAAATGACTAATCAAACTGCAATTTTCCCTGTATGCCACGGAATGTGCGACTCTCGCGTCTAAGCCGCCATATTGGTTGATCTTGACGCAGCTTAGATTCACCTTCGTCATTTTAAAGGGAAGGAGCATGTTTGCCAGCGTTTCTTTCTACGAGTCACATCCAGTTACCAGTTAATGTAGATACCTAAGCTGACTGCGAACATGACTACGCCGACCCGTTTATCTTAGGTTCCTCAGATCCGGAATGAGTCGGCATACGAGTTGTCTACGAGCTCAATAGTGGCAAGACAAGACCGCCTGGAGGGGGAGGCGCGTACTGCAAAATATCCAAGGCTCGTTCCTTCCTTTTCCATCCCTTTTGCAAATCTCTCTTTTCTTTGGAGAAAAGTGGACTCTGTCTTTGGGATTTCTCGGTCTATCCAACACCGGTGCTTACATAACACACTTGCCGTATTTCGTTTGACCTCACTCGAAGTCGCAGGCCAGTGACCGCAACTTAGCAACTTACAATGGAGCCATCAATCTCATTCGTGTAATTCCCACTCGAACTATGCTCTACACTAAATTTTCTTATTCGTTTTGTGGGAGATCAGACCTGTGAATTCATACCTAAAAGGCGGATCTTCTTCAGTCATGAACCACGGCAGCCTCAGCAGATTCTTACACCGACCACGCCGGATTTTCATGACGGCACCGGCACCCGATGGCTAACAAGGAGAAAATCCGGGCCCGTCCACCCTATGGACACGTTGGATCCCTTCTATATATCCCTTACGAAGGTGATGACGACGGCATCGGGACCCTTGAAACGAGCCGCAGACTCCTCGATCGTAGGTAACAATTGGCTTCCAACTCGTCCTTGAAACTAACTTTAGTAGCGCCTGAACTTCGCGTCATTCGCCCGCTTGAGGTTATCAAATCCACACCGAAAGTTCCGGATGGGGAGGGAGTGAGTGGTGTGACATACGCCGAGAAACGGGTGCAGAGGAGATGGCTGAAGAATACTCTCCCAGAGGCCTACCTCGGCAACACCGTGTTTTGGGATTTGCTCAGCAAGGAGCAGAACCAACTGGACCCTCGGGATGCGAGCAACACCAAGGTCCCCGCTACTACCGGCGAAATCTCAGACTACAGAGACCCATGGCGTGTCACCGGCACAGCATCCATAGCCATGGCTACTGGTGAGAGTGGCCAGATTCTTCGCCTGCTGCATCTCAACGAATCTCCATGGTTCTGGGAGGGGTATGAGGATGTTTACCTCGGCGCGTGGGACTTGAAGCCGGGCGACAGAGAAGAAGAGGCTTATTGGTGCCAAGATATGGCCGCCATCACGCGCATCAAATACTTTTCTCATCTCGCGCTCCATGCCCCCCTGCGGTGGCTCATTGTTCAAAAGGAGTTGTCGACAACGATCCTGAGCCCAATATATCATTCAGTTCCAGTAGCGTACTCGAACGCAGCGCTTGAGGGCCGCTCGGCATCCCGGATCGATCCCAACGAGCTTCTATCCTTTACGGTCGAGCATACCGAAGGGCGGGCCCACGCCGACGTAGATATTAACGCGCCTCATCAAGAGCGACCCCTTCAAGTTGCCATTATCGATGACCATGGGGGGTGGAGTATTTGGAATGTCAGAGGGGACCTTCATGCGACGAAGGGTACTCTGACACCTACGATGTATAGGCGGGGAGCGTTCTGGGAAGACCTTTCGGAGGATCAAAGGGGAGGGTTTGGTCTTCTTTGGTACCATCCCCTGACCGAGCTTCACGGCCCAGGTTTTGCTCAACGAACCACCGACAGCGACGATCCGGAGAACGCTGCCCCCCTCCGTGGCGCGGCTTTAGTGCTACCGCATCGCTCTCGCACGCTTCTGATGTGGAACTACACCACGATCCTGGTCCTCAACGCCGACATCGGATCTGTCTTCTCATGCGTTGCAATCACCGAGCGCTCATTGAACAAGGATAGAATACTGCAGGTTCAGCCGAATCCGTCGGACCCCAGCCAGGCGCTCGTCCTCACCACGTACTCTATGTTATGCCTTGATATCTGTCCTGAAGGGGAGGATGCGGAAGCAGAACCGCAAATTGTGCATGCATATCTCCACGACCATCCCGGCAATCCCACGCTCCAATTTTCTGTCTCATGCTGTATAAGAGATAGGAGCGCTGCCTTAGTGCTCATTTACCCGAAGGACGGTCCACGCGTGAGCGTCTTCTGGTTCTATCGGGGTGTCAAAAGCGGCCTAGGCCAATTCTCGCATCAGCTACAATACTTCCGGAGAGGTGCTAGGCCTGAGCTTGACAGCTTCCGCACGCTCTGTGTACTACCCATGCGGATAGCGCCCTACAACAAAAAAGCCGCTCATGGTCCGGGCTCCATGTACCGCGATCTTAGCGTCGAATTTCACCAGGTTGTCTCCATTGGTAGACGCCAGAGCATGGGTTACTGGACATGTGCGACCGTCAACCGCGGCGCCGACAAACTTTTAGCGCCAGAACCGTGGACAACAACGTGGGGTCCAGAGGAGCGCAATCCAGCGGTGGTGAAGCAGATTAAAAGGCGGGTAGCGTATGTGAACTACATCGCGGATAAATTCGTTGTACCGGATGCTCTGGAGGATGTGGATTCCCTGGTCGCGCCGCATGGCAAAGGGGAGATCCAGGATGAGAACCCATGGTTAGAATTTGAACCGCTGCCAACGGTGAAGCGACAGATTCTCGTCAAGCGAAGGTTCTATCCTCATGTAGCGCTAGAGGCATATCGTGCCCTGCTCTCAGCTGGGTCATCACTTCGCAGCGAGTCACTAGAGGCAGTTCGGCAGATGTTACACGCGGGGCTAGGATTAGAAGGGGGCCCCAGGAGATCATTGTAAGTCTTGTGGCTTGGCATGGTGCGATGGTTCACGTGGTTAACCACCGATATTCCAGGCTTGAATGTGCCCGTACAAATGGCAACCCGGCAGTTGCAAACGGAAGGGGCAGTGTTTCTACTCCCTTTGACGACGAGGAATGGGCACAACAACTTAACGAGGCTGTGGAATATGGAATGGGCACCCTCTCGGTAAAGAGTGTCCACATAAACCCGCCCTGGCAGACCGACGACTTCATGGAGATATTGGTCGAAGCGAAGCGCAACCTGGCCGACCACTGGCCAGTTCCACCAGAAGATGTCTATCCCGAGGCAGCGGCGCAACGGCAAGCCATCCTAGAGGAGACCGCTCTGGAAGCCATTCTCGCGTACCATACAATCGAAGTAGTAAATCCATCCTCTAGCAGTCAATCCTCGTTCTTGCCTCCTCTACCAAGCACCGTACCATTCTCATCCCAATCAACATTCGAATACGGATCCCAATCGCTTTCCTCCCAACTATCCTCCTTCTCCCAGCTCTCGATACAGCCAAAAAGCCAAACCTCCAGCCAAAAAGAAGCCCGCCGAGTCGCCGAGCAAGAAGCAAGCCGCGCCGCGGTTACGCGCCTCTCCAACCTCGCCGCGAATCTCAACCACCACGCACACCTCTCCAGCCTCACCCAGCACCCCGTATTATCGAGATGGGACGATGCCGCGAGGAAGGAATACGTCCCGTTTATCCAAAGGCCCGCTGAGGCACATGAGGAGAGGCTGCGGCGGAAGTACCAGAAGAATGTTGAGCGGCGGAGGGCGAAGGAGGAGACGTACAAGCGGCTTACAGGGAGGACGGAGGCGGCGTCATCTCCGCCGAGGGGCCCTAGTGGAGCGTCAAGGGGTGGAGAAGGGTCAAGTCAAGGGCCGTCCATCCCGATACGAGGGAGGGATAGGGGCGAGGAATTGATGAGTAGCCAAAGTCAGATTACGATGTCACAGCCTGTCGGGGGACTGTTTGGCCAGAGGCCTAGAAAGAAGAAGAAGAAGAAGGGGGGAATCAAGTAGAGCCAGCCGTGATGGCTGACGAAGCATTCTAGTGAGCATTTAGCATTTACAGGAGTTCGGGAGTTGCTAGGTCGGTGCACAAGTTGGAGTTCATATTGGGTTAATTGGGAAGCATAGGTACATCTCGGATTGATTATGGACATCTGGCTAGGCTACATAAGTCGAAGACCCGTCGACTGCCGCGATGTACGGTCACAGGTGACGCGTCAAAACGAAGCAGCTCTCGTCGCCCTGTGATCCAGACCTGAGCTTTGCGATACCACCTGGTTGTGGCAGTTGAAACTAAGTTTTGTCAGCTGGCAGGCTCGTCCGGTTGGTGGAGACCTCACTGGGTGCGTCATCAAGTTGCGTCGACGATTCGCCCCTCCAGATGGTGGTAGCCTACCGAATGGGACCCTGCGACGGTGATGATAAAGCGGGACCAAGTGCCTCCACCCAGCTCGAACACACTCGTGCGACCTGCGAAATAGCTTCTGCCATCGAGATATAAACCGAAATCCCCGCCGCTATATTCCCGAAGGGGTGAGAATATGACAGAGCAGCCTGAAACCGTAAGTCCACACTTCCGGTGACGGGCCGGTTTATGCGCTTCTGCACCGCCTTTCGTGCGGAGCACAGCTGCACGCTACCAACTTCGCTGATAGATACTGACCACTTGTCCTTGTTTTCCCCACACACTAGGATAAACCAACACACGCAACAATGCCCGAGTCGCCTACCACGGCTCGGCCGCTCGATTTGGACGATGACGAGGGCCAGGAGTCGGGCATCGTAAGCGACTCTCAGGGTGCTGGCGCGGGCAAAGACGGCAAGGATAGCGGTGGCAACGACGCTCCGACTGACGCTGCTGCCCCCGCTTCTTCGACGATTGCCGATGCGAGCGAGGTGCCCCCCCCGAAGCCGCCGCGGCCGCTGACGGAGGCTCAGAAGAATGAGCTCATACTGAAGGAAGCTTTCCCCAGCGTCGAAGTTAGCGTTATCAAGGCTGTTCTGAGGGCCAGTAGAGGGCAGGTTGAGCCTGCCTTCCACGCACTCTTGGGTTCGTAGCTTCCCTTCCAAGCTGAGCCGCAGGAGGCTTTCGAGACTAACGGTGTTATGACAGAAATGACGGATCCGGAGGCGGCCAAGGAGAATGAACAGTCCGAGATACCGCCTCCCCAGCCCCCGCGGCCAGCCCCCGGGACGGCCCACCTCTCGCAGATGGAGGCGGACGAGCAGTACGCGCGCCAGCTGGCGGAGCACTACGAGACGTCCAGGACACAGGAAAGGGAGCCACGCCCGTATCAGCGGAGCCGCAACGAGACGGGTCTGAAGCCGAACGAGCTGTACGACGACCGGGACCACAGCTTCCTAGATGATGACCTACCTGTGATCCGCGAGAACCTGCGCAAGGGCTTCGTTGAGACGCAGTCCAAGGTCAACTCGTGGATCACGAACTTCAAGAAGAAGCTTGACGATGCATTTGAAGAGGAGGAGGAAGAGCGCCGGCAGAGTACGGCGGCGCACGGGAGGAGGCCCGGGGAGCCGTCGAGCCGGAGGAGTGGGGACTACGAGCGCTATGACGCGGATCCGCATGTCATCACGGATGATTTCGCGGGTATGAGGCTCTCGGCTGATGGAAGTGCGTCACCTTCACCCCCCCTTTCTTTCCCCACGCTTTCCAAGTTTGTCCCTTTGTCGCAGCTAGTACAGAGATCCTAACGAGAAATCCTAGCCCCAATCCGTGACGGCCGACCTGCCGCGAACCCGAACGTCTTCCAGCCTCCCCCGCCCTCCAAGTCCCCTAAGCCTAGTGACGGGCGCCGCGTAGCCTTCAAGGAGACGACCGAGGACATCGACTCGTACAACGCGTCGCCGAAGGTCGGCGCTCGATCGGGGACGCCGCCGGGCAACAAGCAGAGCAAGTGGCAGCCACTATCGTCTGTGGACCCCAACCCGATTGCGGACAATGATCCTTTCACGCTGGGGGACAGCGAGGATGAGAGTTACGCAAAGGATAAAAGTGGGGCGGGGGCGCAGGATAAAGGAGAGGATGCGGAGAGGTTGAGGAAGGCGGCGGCAGAGGCTATGGCCGATAGCCTTGTTGACGAGGGAAAGAAGGGGGATGCGGGGTCGAAGAGTTAGAGAGGGGTTTAATGGATGTTAAAGAAAGAATGCAAGCTGGGACGAGGGGGTTTGCGTTATGACGATAGGTTTAGTCTTTCTATAGGAATTGGCGGTGGTAGCATATCACAAATACTCTTGATGCCAAAAGATTGATGCTCAACGAGCCCTACGTGTGAGAGTTAACATGCGGCCCGGGACTGAGCGCGTGGTTCCGTGAAATTCGGCTCAGGCCTGCCGCTCCCGGTCCCTCGCAGGCGGGATGCCGCAGGTCTCTGCCGGTAATTGTCTCGTCAGCGGTACGGTAGACCAGGCGTCCAGGAGGAAGGGCTGTCGTACCGTGAGTTATGTTGGCCTTGAGATGAGGTTGTGCTTTGGTCAGTCTTGGTACGCTGTGAGACCTGCGGCCCTGTGGGAAAGGCTCTGATGCTCCACGAGATGAGGCTATACCTATTTTAGGAACCTCGGGCCGAAATAGGCTTGCGCCTGTTGGGCGCTTGTAAGGGACAAGGAGGTGAAGCCTGTCTCGTGCTCTCTTCATCTACGACTTGGTGTGAAGACTCGATGCGTATAATGAGAGTGGAGTTGCGTCAAACAAGCCATTTTGAGCTAACGTATTGTGCCTTTGTGGCTTTGTCTTTGCGCGGCGGGACATGACCCGATTGGCGGCCGAGCATTCAGTTTGAGCAATAATAGACACACGACTTGGGCTTGGATTAAAGGAGGCCATGTGAGCCAAGCTGTATACACGGACACTAACCGGGCGATAAGAACGGAGATCGACGGTCCACAGCTATATCCACTAGAACCCTCCTGTTCTTCCCGTATGCTTGCCGATATCCGGAAGCGGGGCAACTCGCAGCTGTCGCGGGGCTACGACGAGCAGCCTTTGACCGTCCCGTCGCTGGCCTTCGTCAACACATGCTGCCATATATTCGCTACAAGGTCTCCAAATAAAGATCCCGGTGGGGGGCAACAACGGAGAAGTGTCCAACAATAGCTTAGGCGGGCCACTGTTCATGCCAGTCCGGACCACACGTGTCGAGAGACGCACATGCGGGACGACGAAAGACCGGTTGAGATGTGACGTTGACGATGCTCTCTCTTCCCACCCCCCACGCGACCAAGACCCGTCAGCCTCGTCGTGTCGATGGAGCACGGGGTTCAATTGAGGATTGTAATTGGATGCGAGCTAGAGAGTCTTGCGCTGATTCTTGGCTGACGGACGGCCCTTTTTCTTTGGGTCACGGTTACCAGTTTGGGGATGGAGCGAGGGGAAAGGCAGGGAAGTGGGTTTGGAAGAAACGATGGAGGGGCTCTAAGAATCGGAAGGGGCATCGTGGGTGGGGTGGGGGATATTCTGCGTAGACGTGAGGGCCCACTTCTCGCTGCTGTTGGTTCAGGCGGGTACAGAATAGGGGATACCTAAGTACTCCGGGAAAATTATATTCTCTGATCGCACAGGGCTTGCGGTGACATCAGGGACTGAAGAATTTGGAATAATACTACCGAGCACAAGCAGGACGAACTTGGAATATTTCTGCTGACGGAAAACCCAATACCCCACATAACTAGCATGCGGCTGGGCAGGGTCCTCTCTCTTTTCGGAGGTATCACTGTTGGGCTAGAGAGGTCGGGCAATTACCGTTTGGCTAGCGCCATCTACGAGGCCGCAGGCCGCGGGACCAGTGGCAGTGCACTGGCCATTTTAGCGCGGGTGCCAGGCCAGATTGGAAGCGCACCCCCCCCGGTTCCATTCTCGTCCGACCCGGGCCACGGCTCAGAACCACCCCACCCACCCACCGTCCCGAAGCAGAAGGAACCCGTCACTGAAGCTGTCGAGCAGCGCAGCTCTCCTCCATCGTGATACAAACTCTCCTCTTGCTTCACAACCTCGGTCATCTCTGGTGTACCGTCCCCCGCCGCCGTCTCTCCTCCTCGTTTTTCCAGCCTCATAAGTTTTCATCCATCCAAGAGAACGATTGCTTCCCGTCCTCACCTCGCGCAAGAAGCTGGCATTCGCGGCAGAACTTCTTTATGTTTGTTTGACCGAGCTCCCGATCTGGCAGACCGAGGGACAGCACACGCCGCGCGAATTTCGTCCACCTCTTCCAATTACGTCCTTGTTGCGCCTGGCCTTGTGTCTTAACGTCGTTGCCGAAGACCGAAGTGTAGAGATTTGGCCGTGGGTAACAGTTCACGCCTCAAGTTTCGCAGGATCTTATACCGCCTGTGTATAGACGACCGGCTTACCCCCGGCCACTCACTCCAGGCCCTACGATCCAGTAGGTACCCTCCCTCGACATGTGAACCTCAACTCATGTTCCCTCTCTGTTCGTTCACTCTCAGTGGGCTGGACAGCAAGCTGGGAGAGCCCACTTAGAAAGCACTCACTAAGCCGGTAACATAGCTCTCTCATCAACCCAACCGACCTTCGTAACAATGGCTGCCCGAGCTTCCCCCCGGGTCTGACGTCTTCCATCCTGCCATTGGCTCAAGTATGCATTGTTAAACCTTCCAGCTCCGGTTGACGTGCATTCGACCGTTGCAGGTCTCGGTTTCCTCCCGGGGAGCTCCTCTCCGCCCCCGGCGCCACCCCACTTGCACGACTCCAGCTCTCTGTACTCTGTACCTATTACCCGCAGGACGGTGTCCATATCGAGAACTCGCCGAGGACACCCCCCACCCCCTCTCCGGCGTACATAGTGATTCGCGGGCCCCGCGCTACCACTCGAACCCTCTCCCCTGAGTTGACTCTCACCTGCCAGGTGTTGGTCGCCTCCCAACCACATTCTCTCCTCCGCTTCGTCGTTCGACACCCTTCGAAGCTTGCCGTTTCATTTCACAAGTCACTTTTGATACCCGTCCGGGAGGACCCAGCATTCACCTTGCTTTGACGACATCGTCAAAGGAGGTCGTCTCGGGCACACGTCATCCTCTTCTAGCCCCTGTCAGGTTCCGCAGCCCTACGAGCAGGCCTCCTCCGCCCACGTGCTCACGAGCTAGACCGCGTGGAACCATCGCAAGAAGCAGCAGACACAGACGCAGGCGCATCCTCCATCCCCACCCTCAGCTGTCTCTCGTCGACTGGGCGTTAACCCTAAGCGCCTGATACCATATCCGGGTCCCACCAGAAACCCGGCTATCCGCCGCTTCAGACGGCTTTACCCGCGCTATTCTCCGCTCCCGCAGCCTGCAACCCCGCCTTCCACCTACTTTCTGGGTGTCTTGACCCCGACTATCCTCACCCTTCACCTGTGGGCCCTTTGGCTGCCGGCCATCCAAGATGTAGTGTAACCATGCCGAGCCTGAAGTCGGATTGCGATTAACATCTTTGTAGGAAGTTTGGTAAGCACATTCAGAAGCGTCAGCTAGAGGTGCCCGAATACTCCGCCAGCTTCGTCAACTACAAGGCACTGAAGAAGGTAAGGAACCGCCAACCCTTGTTCTCACCCCCATGCTCCTTGTACACTCTTTGCTTCTGCCATTCCCACCTGCCCACTCACATTAGAGTATTTCTACCTGTGCACCTTGGCCTAGCTGTTTGAGCCTCCCCCCTGTACCTTGATATCCGGAGACGAAGGAGCCATGCAGCCCTGACCCCCAATAAGCGTGGCCACTGCGCCGATGTGGGCCGACTCTTCAAATTCACTGGTGACGATACGGGTGCGGCTTCTAAGCTAACGACATCACCTCCGTACAGCTGATCAAGAAACTCTCGGCGACACCCACCTTGGCCACGATCAATGACGCCCAGCGCCCGTCTACTCCCCTGGACTCCCAGGCGGCGCTCCAGGCCAATAAGGCCACTTTCTTCTTCCAATTGGTATGACCCAGCATGACGAGCCGCTACCATGGGCTTTATCCCGTCCGATATACTTACCCCTGACCAGGAACGTGAATTAGAGAAAGTGAATGCATTCTACTTGCAGAAGGAAGCAGAGGTATGCCGTCATGTACTCGTCAGTTGCTATCCCATGCGACTAACCCTTGACCGTCGTTCCAGCTCAAGATAAGGCTCAAGACCTTGCTAGACAAGAAGAAGGCGCTACAGTCCCGACCCATAGGCCATCCCCGGAGATCTGCCAAGTTTGCGGCTCTTGAGGAGGGCTTCCAACAGTTCGCGGCCGATCTGAACAAGCTACAGCAATTCGTTGAAGTCAACGGCACGGCATTCTCCAAGATCCTGAAGAAATGGGACAAGACATCGAAGTCCAAGACCAAGGAGCTCTACCTGTCGCGGGCCGTCGAGGTCCAGCCCTTCTTCAATCCCACCGTTATCAGCGAGCTCTCTGACCAGGCGACAACGAGCCTGCAGGAGCTCGGAGCGTGGGCTGAGGGTGACCATGTCGGATTTGAGTCACGGCAGGAACATGCCGTCACGAGCCAGCATATTCCCGGGACCGACGATGGGGACGTCGACTTTATCCTGCTCGACACCACGGTGACCGGGAATGTTGAGTCCCTAAAAGACCTGTTGACGCGTATGAAGGCGGCGAGCGACGAGTCGGGCGACGATGGCATTTCGCTTGGGGACCGGGTGACCAGGACGTTCCTGGCAGCCATCCACGCGGCACCTGAGGATGCGCTCAAATTACTATTGGAGTCTGGGTTCGTTGATATACAGTCCGAGGATGATATCAACGAGCGCAACTGCCTCCACCAGGCGGCCATTTACGGAAAGTCGTTTGTGCTGATGTACGGTCTGTCGAAGGGGGTGGCCGCGGACCGGACTGATGTCTACGGCCGGGTGCCCCTCCACTACGCGAGCATGCATGGCTGGCTGGACATGCTTGATGTCCTATTAGAGGGTTGGTCGTTTACCCCAGCATTTCCCCAAGTTCCGTGGACGTCTAGTAGCATGCTAATGGCATCGTGAAGCAAACGAGTCAACATTGAATCTGAGGGACCATGACAACTTTACACCACTGCTACACGCAATCATCCATGACCGCTTCGCGTGTGTAGAGAGGTTGATCTTAAGATCGGCGCGTCTGAACGCAGACTCTGAGACGGACCACGTGCCCCTAAATCTCGCCTGCGAACGCGGATCTCAAAGTGTTGTTGAGTTGCTCCTAAAGAATGGTGCCAAGATCGTTGCCGATGCGGAAGGCCTCTATCCTCAGCATCTTGTCGCACGGTCGGTGCGGAATCCGAACCTTCTTTTGCTGCTCCGGCAATATGGCGCAGACCTCGACCAGATCGATAAGCTCTACGGCTGGACACCGCTGGTGCACAGTGCCAGCGAAGGCAACGTCCCATGCCTCGAGGCACTGCTACAAGCTGGCGTCGACGCCAACATCCTGGATGAGAAGGGACTCCCCGCTGTCTACTACGCTGCGTGGGAGGGTCATCTAGAATGCATGAAGCTCCTGTCCCCATACAACCAGCGGTCAAGGACGAGTCCCCTGTTGAGACAGCCGAGCTCACAGTTCGGCCTCGGAAGCAGCGCCGCCCCCGTGCCTATGTCCCTTGACCCGGACGCCATTCCTCCCCTCGACCTCCCGCCGCCGATAATACCCCTGAGGCGATACGGCCATAACTTCCTCGACACCAAGACCGTCGTGCAGCTCAATTTCGACGAGCCGGACGAGCCGGCGATGGTGTTCTTCCACGACGGGAAATACCCGGCAGCGCGACTCACCATCTCGTCTAAGATATCCGACCTCATCCCCAAGAACATCATGCTTCCCTTCCAGGAGGACACGCGCTTAGTGTCCTTCCAGGTCGACAACCTCGACACTTTCACTCTGGACTTCGACGTCTTCCCCACGTACGGCGCCAAAGTCATCGGCAAGACAGTCGCCCTACCCAACATCTTCCGCGGCGGCACGTCGAGCGCGAGCCGGTGCTCCCTCCCGCTGTTCGACCCGCGTCTCCGTGCCATCGGGCAGATCAGCTTCAGCACGCAGGTGATCAAGCCGTTCCAGGGCCAGCCACTCGAGATCACCGACTTTGAGACGTACTGGAAGGCTACGAGCCAGTTCGAGGAGCACACGAGCAGTTTTGTTACGGGATCCAGCCTCACGGGCGACTACGTGCGGTTGTACGTGCAGTACACGAGTGACGGGACACCTGTGCTATGGCCGACGTGGACGATACCGTGTGGCGCTCTGGACGTTCCTATCTGCCGGCTCACGGCAGACCAGTTCGACACCATCACGAGCGGCAGCGTAGCGCGGTCTCTCGTCTCTGGCCTTCCTGACCGGCGGCTCGACGAGATCGCGGACATTCACCGCATTCTCGCCACGGCAGGCATCACCCTCGCCGACGCCCTTCCCCTCATCCCGCACGGGATGCACGTCAACATCCACATCCTCTACCCGCTCGCCGAGGATGAGGCCCGCTTCAACCTCGGCCCCGCACGGGACCTCAACTCCTTCGCGGACTCGGTTCTCGGCCTGGTCTTCGACCACGCGCGAGCGCAGCGCGCGCAGAGCCCGGACATCGTGCGGAGCATGGTTTTCAGCTCGTACAACCCGGGTGCTTGCACGGCGCTGAACTGGAAGCAGCCGAACTTCCCCGTGTTCCTGTGTAACGAGCTGGGGAGGGAGGAGGTGATGGCGGCGCCGGATGTGGTTGTTAGCAGCGGGAATGGGGCGATGTCTGTGAAGGAGGCGGTTAGGATCGCGACGAGCAATAACTTGATGGGGCTTATCTGCTCGTCGAGGTTACTGGTAAGCTTTTCGTTTATTCCCGTACCATGTCTCAATCACTGTCTTTTTCTGTCCACAACCCTCTATCACCGCTTGCTGTAGCCGGAAACAGGATCTAACAGAGCTAGGACATGGTCCCCGCCCTCATCGACTCCGTCAAGAGCCAGGGACTCGCGCTAGTAACGGACATCTCGGGCACGACTCCGGCGCGGAGCACTTTCGCGGACCCGTTCCCGCGGCTACCTGAGGGTGTGGACGGCGTGCTGAAGAACCACGGGGTGCTGCGTTTCACCGAGTCGATAGACATTTAGTCTTTTTCTATCCCCCAATCTTCACATGTTGATCTGCTTCCGTATTTTTGTCACGTCCATGCAGCTGAGGTAATGAGATTGGTTTTCTTGGGCGCTGGGAGAGAGGCGTGGGTATATATCATGTCAATTCATTAAACGCTCGCAGTGAACACCTCCAAGGTGTCCTTCCCCTATATTTCGTGGCTGCGAACTAGGCGCCTTTGTAATCGTATTTCAGCCCTCGGAGCTCGGAGGGGTCAACACCTGCCATCACCAGCTTCCCAGCGACCACGACACCATAGACCAGCGCCGGCAAACACCCCTGCAAAATCGCGAAAGCACCACCGCCTCGCACCAGGCTTAGAAGTAGAATAACGGTCGCGAGCCCAAGGTTCAAATACGGAAGATACTTCTGCGCAGGGGAGGATCCCAGGTCAAACGGATTCCTCCTTTCATCCGTCCTTCTAGTCCGTCGCTCGTCGAGGGGCGCGAGGCCCGTCTCCTCGGGCGGGAGGGTATACGCCAGGTAGGCGGTGACGAAGAGGCACGAGAGGGAGAGGAGGCGCTGAAGGGGGGAGGCGGGGGCGAGATTGAGGACGTAGGGGCCCGAGGCGAGGAGTGGGAGGGCGGAGAGGAGCTTGGTGTAAGTTGCGTTCTGGGCAGTGTTTCTTGTGGTGAGGTCCTCTATGACGCTTTCTTGTTCTGGAGGAGTTGAGGGTTAGCTGTAGGCCACGGAGTAGGAGAATGGGAGGTTGATGAAACGTGTAGGATAGAGGAGAAGAAGAGGATACCGTCTTCGTCGAGGCCTTCGGGCATGGAGTCGTCCGAGTCGTAAGCGAAGGGACGGCGGCGGGTCGCCATGGCTAGGAGTAATAGTTCTAACAAGAGGGTTATATAGAAAACAGGCCTGTTTCTTCCGCGAGTGTCGAATTCCCAGATGTATTCCCCGCGCGCGATGCGATGAACAGGCTGTAAAGGATGCAGCTCCGAAAGCATCTGCGACCCATGACGACATGTTCCTGGTGCAGCGTGGGGCATTTTGTGCATGTGGCTCAACCGCGTGGCGCCAACCCACACTACACGTGATTCTACAAACCTCACTCCACCAAAATCCGCGGGCTTGAACCGCAAGACTTCAGAGGGCTTAATACGCCGGCTTCCAAAAGCGAATTACACGCCGAATTCGCAGCCATGCTCTCCCGGACAGTACACCGGAGCCTCGTCTCCGTCCGCCACCCCGCGCGCCGGGCCGTAGCGCAGAGGCGGTGGGTGACGCCGCCTCCCAAGGCCGGCGAGACCCTCATGGAGCGCCGGAGCGACCGCGAACTCCCGAGTACGGCTCTTACCTTACCTCTACCCTCCTACGTCAAGTCTAACACCCCGCCACAGACGTCGAGCAGACCTCCTTCCGCTGGTCCCGCACGCTCCCCATCTTCGCCGCCCTAATAGCCGTCTCTTCTCTCGCTATCTTCAACTACCAGAAGTCCTCCTCCCCGGTCGTCGCCTCCACCCTCTACGCCCTGCGCACCTCCCCCCAGGCGCGCGACCTCCTCGGCGACGAAATCTACTTCCGCCACCGCATCCCCTACATCGCCGGCGAGATGAACCAGCTGCAGGGGCGCATCGACATCAGCTTTAGCGTGAGGGGCAGCAAGGGGACGGGGGTGATGACGTTTAAGAGCTTCAGGCCTACTGCTAAGGGGCTTTTTGAGACGAAGGAGTGGAGCGTTGTTATGGATGGAAGTGGGGAGAAGATCGATTTGCTGGAGGGTGGGGATCCGTTTAAGGAAATTCCGGGAGCGCACTTGTCAGATGATGAGTAGACACCGGCGGTTGGATCTATTAAGGGAGCAAGTGGTTTATGAAGCAGCGGGAAGGAGGGATATCAGACAATGCAAGGACAGATGGGGAGGATCCTGACGTGAAAATACCCCTATGTATTCCACTCGACTCTAGATGTACAATATGTATAGTTACAATGCCAATAGACCAGAGAAAGGCGCAGCACCACATACTCAAACAGCTGCCTCAGCATCCTGCCTCGCAATCGCCCTGTCGACCGCAGCCTTTTCCCTCTGCGCCTTCAGCTCCAGATGCCGTTTCCTCGCCTCCTCCAGCCTCTCCGCCAGCCCCGGGTTTCTCTCCATCACCATCTTCTTGATCGCCTCCCTCCTCGCGGGCGAGAGGTCCCTCTTCTTGATCGCGTCTTGTATCTTGACCACGCACCCCTTCGGCCCGGGGACGGCCCCGTGAACCACCACGATCCCCAGCTCGTTGTCCACGCGAAGCACCTTGAGGTTCTGCACCGTCGCCTGCTGGCCGCCCATCCTCCCCGCCATTTTCTTGCCCGGATGCACACGTGAACCACTGCCCTGACTACCACCCGCGGATCCGAGCGACCTGTGCGTTTTGGACACACCGTGACTTGCCGGCTGGCCGCCGAATCCCCACCTCTTCATCACACCTGCAAACCCCTTGCCGTGCGAATTGGCTCTCACATCAACGTATTGGTTCTTGACGAACCAATCAGGGGCCAGCTCCGTGCCCACTGGCAGCAGGCCCTCCTCGTTCTTGACCTTGAACTCGGCGAGGTGCTCCTTTGGCGCCACGCCCTTGGCCTCATAGTACCCCAGCTGCGGGAGCGTCACGTTGTCTGGTTTCCGGGACCCCATCCCAATCTGCACGGCCCAGTATCCGTTCGACTGACGCGTCCGATTCGCTATGATCTGCACGCGGTCCATCTGCAGGATTGTGCAGGGGATCCGGTTCTTCCCCTTGAACACGGCGCTCATGCCCTTCTTGATGGCCAGCACGCCCGTCCGCGGCGGCGTCGTGGCCTCCTTGCGCGCGAGGGCCGCCGCCGGCCCCGTCGTGAGCGGCGGCAGACCTGAAGTTACTTGTCGGAAGCGGTTGTGTTTGCTGCGCGGCGGGGCCGTGTTCCAGCCGTACTTGACGCCGCGCGTGGTGGTGCGAGGGAGGGCGGATAGGTTGGGCCGGAGGGCGAGGCGCGCCCCAAGGGGGAGGCTAGCCCCGACGAAGAGTCGGGGTGCCATTATACGTGGTCGGAGGCTGTTATTTGTGTCGTTGTCGAGCGAGTTGATGGGTGGGCGGTCGACAATTCGATCGGAGGGTTCGCCTTGACCTCGATGATGGAGTGGAAAATCGCGGCCGAGATTTTTTGGAGAGGTATCGACAACTTCGGGGTGTCACTAGCCACAGCATGTGGCTAGTGAGTGCTACGGTGTTAATTGGCAAAGTCATACACAGTACTGGGTAGCTTGACGGACAGAACTAGTTCAAGACGAGCCCTTCCAACTTCCAAACTCATTTTTTTGCATTCATGTCCATGATTATTTCGCTTTAAACGAACTCCAGAAATTGCCCAATAACCCATCTCACACCTAGAATCCTCCTCCACCTCCACCCCTGCCCCCAATCCCGTGCCCCATCTTATTAATACTCGTCCCCTTCAGTTCATGATCCCCCGGTTTCGCCGCCGCCTCGTAGATAATCTCCTTGGGCGCCCTCCCCAGTGCCATCCACTCCCCCTTGAACCCCAGGTACGTCAGCCTCGTGACGTCCTCCTCGCCGCCCGAGAAGTTGTCCTCGAAGAAGAGGGCCAGCCGCTGTACAGAGCTGAACTTGGCGCGTTTGACAGGGAGCTCCTGCACCTCAGAGGTCTGCGAGAGGTCGAAGGTCTGCGTAGGCTCGGCCTCCTCGGCGGTGGCGAAATCAAGATCGAGGTTGGTGAAGACCTTGAGGGTGCGGGGCGCGGAAGGGGAGGGGGAGGTGAGGAGGGAGATGGAGTGGAGCTTTACCTGGCCGGTGAAGCTGGCGTGCGTTAGCAATTAGTTTCGCCCTTGAGTGTAGAATGGAAATTACGGGGAGGAAATATAAGTGAGAGGGAGGGGACCTTACGGCACTGTCATGAGCAGCTGCTCATCCGCGTCGCTCTCAAGCTCCACGCCCCCGACCCTCTCCGCCCACGTCTTCTTCACCACGTCCCGCCCCATGCCGTGCCGCGCCTCGTTCAGCGTCGTGATCTCATCAAAGTTGATGTGCTGGTACAACGAGTGCTGCACCGCCGGCGTGATGTCGTCCGAGTGGTCATGGCCCTCGTGGCCGTGGCCGTGGTCGTGGTGCTCGTCGTGGCAGTGGTGTGACATGCTGGGCTTCGTTTGTGATTCTGGTTTCCGTTGTTTATACGCTCTGTCTTGGGGTGAAGAAGTGGGTGGAACGAGTGAATAAGAGTCTAGCTGCGGGTGATAGTGTGGGGTTGTGTGTGAGGTGTGGCGCTGAGAGCCCGATGAGAGGCGAATCGCAAAACCGTCGTGACTAAGAGAATAAATAACTTGCATCGGGAAACTTAAATAACTCGCACACGCGAGTCAAAAAGATATGCGGATGCTAAGACTTCGATTCTAACAAGCCTAAAGCTTCGGTGGTATTGTTCAATACGTCTAGTATTAACACTCGGCTGGTAAACGCCAGATCCATGACCTCACGTTCCAAAAATGAATGGGTATCACCCCGGGTATCTCTACCAACCCGCTATGCTACCTCGAAAGACGCCGATGTGAATGCAGTGTCCACCATCCATATCGTAACAGACGTAAACTACCCTGGAAGGTATCATGCAAAATATGTATACCACCGCCTTACGTTTACCAACGCCTCCACTTGAAACTCGCAACCGATAGACGCCCAGCAGGAGAGCTGGACATTCTAGAGTATGGACGTGCAAAAAACGAAACGGTTATGTTCTAGTCGTAGACGAAAACATCTCGTGGCGGTGGCGGCCGGTCACGGCCACCATGCGGAAGAACCGTCGGATGGGGCAGCTGGTGTCGTGGCTCCATCCCTATCGGCTCCTGACGGAAGGGTCGTGTTGTAGGTATGCCATGTTCTGGCGGTGCGAAGCCTGGTTGTCGGTTCACTTCGTAAAACCTAGGTGACTATGTAAGACGGAAAACTTGAGAGCGGGTCATCAGCGACTTACGATTCGAGTGAGCGCCCGCGGCGGGGGTGTTGGGCAGGCAATTCTTCTCTCCTTTGTGCCGGGGCCTCATCCCTAGGTGCTGCGTAACGGTTGTCGCGTGTGCCACCACGCGGATGTGCCTTCACGGTCCTTGGCTCCACGGTCCTCACAAAAATTGGCTGGGCAGACGGCCTCGCTACCTGTTGAGTCTGCTGACGGCCACTTGGGTATCCGTAGACAGGGTAGTGAGGGGCTAAAGGGGCTTGATCGTGACGTTCCGGGTGGTGAGTTGTGGAAATCGGGACATCCCGGTATTCCCTGGGCGGCACCGGGATGGGTTCTGCACGGTGGTAACTCCGGTAGGAGGGCGACTCCTGGACACCCCGTCGGAGCTCTATGATCTCACTGCCCTGAGAAGAGGTGACATTCGGTTGATGTACCAGAACTGGGCGGTCTCGAGTCTCAACTGGCTGGGGGTGCCTTTCGTAGTACACCTGCCCAGGACGGGGTTCCTGGAGGCCCTGGCTGGGATCCACAGAAGGGTAAGAGACGGGCTGGCGGGTTTCAGGCTCACGCTGACTATGACCACGGTGGTGCGGTGGGCTTTGAATGTATGGACCCGAATGTGGAACTGCCATACCGTCGCGGTCGATGACCACGCGCCGCCGCTTAACCTGCCCATCTTGGACGGCCTCGACGGGGTAGACATGAGGAAAGGGATGGGTTGGGGGGTAGCCCACGCAATGCTCTGGAGTCTCATCGCGAGCGTGCTTCCGAGACGGGAGGGGACGAACAAACTGTGGCGCCATGGTCGAAGGGGATGGCCCTTCGATAGATGGGACAAGCAGGTCTTGGTAGTTGGGTCCATGGCTCCTCCCCGCTGGCAACAACGGGTTCGTCAGACTGCGGGTCATCATCGGTGCGCGTTCTTCACCCACACGAGGTTGCACAGGTCGCGGTGAGATCTGCCCATCAAGAGGTATGCTAGGTGGTCCCGCGGGATACTGCCCGTCAACCTGGGCGAATCCTGGGTTAGTAGTCTCGGGCCGTCTCGCAGGCCCAACGTAGATCACTTGGCTGTTAGAATGGACATGGCCTGGTTGGTGGGGAGGCTGCGTCCGTGCGTCGTGATCCCGGTGTATAGATTCGTAAGAACCGTAGCCTGGAGATCTTTGCGCTGGAAGGCCGACAGTGGGAGGTGCATCTTCCACCTCTTGGACATGGCGGTTCCTATCCACGGCCTGCTCCCAAGCAGCTTGATATCGCTTAAATCCTCGCTTGGCTTTCTTGGCCGCCTTATGTTCACGGCGGGAGGCTTTAACGGTGCGCTTTGCATTGCCTGGAGTCGCCGGTGTTTTCCTGCGGGATGTTTTGGGCGCGGTAGTGGAAGCATTTCTCGCCTGGCGCGGACGTTCCACATTCTCCGACGCTATGGCACCCGGAACAGTCGAGACATTGCCGGCCCCTGTTCCTGGGCCGATTGACCGAGGAGAGATGAGAATCACACCGTCAGAGTCCTCGTCATCTGAATCGTCCTCACCTTCGGAATCGGAGATAACAACCACTTCGCGAAGGATAGAATCAAGCGTATCACGACCGTTCTCCTCATCACCTCGCCACTTGACGATAATGTCCAGGCAGACTGCCTCGACGGTTTTCCTAGCATGCTGCCAGGTAGTCTCCTTCAAAAGAGCATCATAGCGCGTATGCCGATGTCGGATGTGTGCCAACACCGCAAGCTGCACTCGGCGGGAGAGTGAAATGTCATTACTTAGGCCGACCACTGACTTTGCTCCCTGAAAGGTTGTTAGAACGGGCTATATATAGTCAGCGGAAACGGAAGACTAACCTTTCTGAAGGCGTGGTCGATAATCTCCTGGCGATCTGTGTTCGGAATCCGCGGAAACAGCTCACGCAGAGCCGCATCAGCCTGCGCATTAATTTCTTCTTGTGTCTCAGGGATCGGTTCTGGGGCGTCGTCATTCGTGGAATGCAGTAGATCGAAGTGATAGCCAAGGGCCGCCTGCGCTTCCTCGACGATGGCTTCCCGGATGTGGTGTCCAATACGGGATGTGTGCAGGGATAGTTCATTCGTGTTATCCCGAGCAGTCTAGCCGCAGATGCGTTAGTCAAGGGGGCAGCGAGGGGAAGGGGCCAAGGCGAGAGGGTTTCGTCTCCGGAAATGGAAACTGACCGAGACTATGAATATCATAGCGTCCTTCTCTCGCGATATCTCTTTACATAGTGTAGTCAGCTCCGGCTTGCCGTTAGGTATGAACGTAAAGCCCGGAGGAGGTTCTCTGTCGACGGTTATCTGTGAGTTAAAGTTAGATACTAGTACGGGCTCCTAAGCGGGCCTCCCTGCTAGCTATGCGAATTTACCTGGTATTCAAGCTGCTTCTTTTTGTTCGTGTTCTCGACGAATTCAAAATAGGCCTGATGTTTCAGTTTTGGCTGCGGTGGAGGATCCTTTGCCACAAGGCCGGCCGGCGGTTCTATATTCCTGTCAAAGACGGGCTTCGTCGCCTTTTTAGGCCTGTCGCGACCATCACCAGCCGCGGTTTTCTTCAATACTTTCTCCATCCTCTTTTTCCGTTTGTTTCCGACCCTCGGACGATTCTATCGAGACATGGCAAGAACACACCACGGGATACAATGGGAAGGTTATGAGAGAAGAGTCCACTGCAACCGCAGAGCGGTGTGAGCGCAGGGGCGAAAAGGCTGGAGGCAGACTCAGTCGTCCTGAATAGGAGAACGCCACAATTTGCCTGTACAAACAAGCGAGCGCTTGCTACTGGATTCTCCCAAGAGAACGGTTCCGGACACCGAGAGCGCGTGGCGGGAAAATACCACTGCAAAAAGCACTGCCTACGAGGCTGGTGCCTGGTGGTTCCTCGCTCGGTCGAACTTCAAAGAATGCGAAATGGTCAACGCCTCGTCTCCCAACTTGGACACCGACGACCCCTGACGCGGGAGTATCGGGTTCGAGAGGTTCACCAGGAATGATTCCACGCGAAGCAGTAGTATATCGCTCGGTGCGATTTACTGACGAATGCAGTCCTCTGGGAACGAGAATAGTACGACTTGAAGCTAGAAGGAGAGCGTTTACAGCCTGGCGAAGGTTTGTTGGGCGTCACTGGGTAAAGTTCGGATGAAACTGTGTCACGTGAAACAGTGAGAAAGTGCATGTGAAGCTCCTGATATCAAACCATTGGAGGATGCCCCGCATGGAATTGTCGCAGGACCAATTGTACCTCTGTGAATGCTTGGGTGGCACAAGATCCGGTACGCGATGCATATCACTCGTATTGGAAGGCAACAGCCCGGAAGCCAGACGCGATGGAACCAACTTATCAGCCCCTACACTTGGCATGCTTGTAATGCCCACGCT
Source organism: Microascus cirrosus (assembly GCA_030271035.1). Classification (NCBI taxonomy): domain Eukaryota; kingdom Fungi; phylum Ascomycota; class Sordariomycetes; order Microascales; family Microascaceae; genus Microascus; species Microascus cirrosus. Next base: position 63,106 of record JAMBUN010000007.1, read on the forward strand.
GAAGCCCTCAGGCTAGCAAAGCAAATACGCCCGGTTCCAAATTCCCCCTTCCGTGCCATGTCCGTGAAGCTCCCTGTAAGCCCTTGATAACTGAACCCTTGCCAAACGCCGGACCATTTCCATGTATGAATGCGAGTTTGAATGCCCCGTCGGCTCATTGTGCGATGAACGATGCAATGAAAAACACTAAATCAAGTAGCGGGCTCATCCAGAGTCCGGATGGAGTTCTTGATGAACTCATATGAGGAGAAAAAGATGGCGTTCACGGCGCACGAGCGTCCCATAGAGACGCCGAGTCCGCGGTACATGTGTCGCTTGAAGAACTCGATCTTCGGGCGGGGCTCGACTTTTTGGCCCCGCGAGTACATGAGGGAGTTCTTCTGATAGATACTCTTCGCCGAGTCAATCGGGTCTGCGAGGTGCTGTTAGCCGATCAAAGACGCCCCGGTGGGTTATTGGGGGAGGGGTGCGCGGGCGGTAGGGGGCTCTTACAGATGGCGGCCCACGATACTATGCCACAAAGGCCACCTGACATCAGAACGGCGATCTTCCGAGCATGCGGATGATCGCCTCCAAACGTTGTGACGAGCTGCTTGCTACTTTCATACACCACAAAGTATATCGCTGTGCCAAGTGTATCTCGTACTATTCTCAGTCAGTCAACTGTCTACGGAGGGGAGGAGTAGGATACAAAGAAGAGAGTGTAGGTTAGGCACTTACGGAGATGTAGATTGAATCCGGTATACAGCCCAAACATCCCCCTGTGCTTAACAATCGTCGCCATGGTCCTAAGCGTCCCCTTGTTCTGATAGCTCGCTGCAACCGCCTGCCGCTTATCATTCGGGGACTTGTTCTGCCCAGCTAGAAGAACAGAGACTTGGGCGCTCAGCTTCGTCAGCTCAAAGGGACAGGCGAGAACGGTGATAAAAGACCCCGCCGTCGCCCCCGCAGCCGCGAAGCACGAACAGGAGTAGAAGTTCGGGTAGTTTCCCTTCGTGCTCGTGTGCGCTAGGACATCGATGCCGAACCTCTTCTTCATCCACTGCGCATATTCGATCTTCGATCGCTTGTATATGGAAAATGAGACCGTCCGGACGAGTGTGACGCTAGCCATGGGGGCAGCGACGCCTGTATACGACAATGGAAATTAGCCCTAGAACCCGAACATAACCGAATATGAAAAGCTCGGTTGCGAGCATGAATATACCTCGAAAGAAACCCTTCAGGCTCTCGGTCCGGTAGGTATGCCGTATACAGTCCAGAACGCCATTGTACTGATACGTCTGCATCCGCGTCTTGACGCTGTCGAGCGGGAACGCGGCGAGCGTGGACAGGACGCTGGCGCCACTAGCAGATACCTCCGTGCTGTACCGCATCGCCAGCCTCGCAGGGCCCTGGCCCCCGTTCTCGAGCATGGTTCAGAGAGGTCGCGGGTCGGCAGGTTCATATCGGCGATGGCGACCACCTCCCGCGCTTTCCCCCGTTGTTCTCCTAGCTCGAAAGCGCGGAGCCTATCTGAACCGGAAGGAAAAAGAAGTGTGTGGAGCTGGGAATGCACGTTGGATTGATGAGTCCGTGCCGAGGTGAGGAGCTTTTTCGTTGTTCGATCTCAGGTTTCGTTAAATCGGTCGCACGCGGCTAGATGAGGGATCGCTGGGCGGCGCTTCGTTCAGGTGCGGCAGGCGTCACACGACTCCCCTCAAGGCCAGCTCAAGGACGTTGGGGGGAGCGCCTGAATCCGGTCGCGGATGCGCTTCAGTCGAGCTGCTGCGGCCGTCGCAAACACCAATTTAACAGGCCCAACACTTCAGTCTCGTGATACCGGAGGCGAACTGATGATGCCTTCGGCGAGGGTTCGATGGGAGGAGGGGCAGGGTGTCGCCTGAGGAATATGGAAACACAAGGGTTTGCGGGGTCCAAAGGTTCCCGAGCTAAGGAGTCGGAACCGAGGGCTAGAGAGGGTACAGACGGAGGGACAATTGAGCGTGCTGGCATTGCTTGACGCCAGCAATGTACTCTCGAGAAGGTGGTCCTGACGGCGTCATGATGGAGGTACTTCCTTGCAGGATACTTTGCTACCCAAGCACAGCTGTGCGGACTGGTTTAGAAGAGCCCGATTTCACTGTGTGGGGTTGGGGATCTTACACTCACTGAGCACTTTAGGTAGGCTTTACAGTGTAATAACGCTAACAAGACACAGTAGACTGCCCCTCCCCTGCATGTCCTTTCCCTTCTCACCACCTACTTGACCAAAGGGAGGTTCTTTATGCGGGACACAAGCTTCAACCAATAGTGCTGCTTCTCAACTTCGGTGGACAGAAGTACTCTCCTTGACTCTGGGTATCATTATAACGTCACTTCACAGGGCTTGGACGGCTAATCCGTGAATATTCGTTATCAATTGTCATTAGATAGTTGGTAGATATGGTACAAGTACAGGTGGATGTAGATGATAGCACAAAGGGGCCCGGACACCCCTATCCGTTTTGTATTGCCTCGATTATCTCCCGTATGGGCCCATGGGAATATGAATGTCGGCCCACGAAGCTAGTGGTTGTTTCCCTCAGTCAGCCCCTGTAGGAGCGGAAACAGCATACATCATTGTAAGCTCCCTCCCAGGGGTTTTTTCCAGTAGGCGCTCATAGTGGAAAGATGATGGCGGCACTGTTGTCCATAATGGGCTTGAAGGTGGTCCATAGCGTCGTCCAGGGCAGCTCCGCGGCTCAAGGCTATGGCTGCGTTCTAGATCTACCACCGTCGTTGTCAATGCCGTCAGAACGAGCCCACGCAAGTCCGCATGCAAGACACTAGGCGTCGTCAACGTAGACGAAGCCCCAGTGTCTTGTTCAACATCTCAATCGTCATGTCATAATGTCGATACATCGTCTCCTTCCTCTTAATTTCCCTACACACCAGTTAGCCATCTATCACCTAATGAGCGAAACAACTACGTCCATCGGAGAAACTACGCACTTAATCGACGTCCGATTCTGCGCTTCCACACCGCCTGCTCGTCCCCTCCATAGGACCCTGTTGTCGTGCTCGCGATACCACGCGACGGAGAGCAGATTCTTCAGGATCCTGTGCTCCAGCCCCGCCTCCTTTGCCGCGGCACTGAGGAACCACCCCGTGCGCTCCACCTCGTGAATATCAAACTTGCGCGGCTCGCGGAAGGCCCTCCGGAGTTGGTCGCGTGCGGTATACCGCGCCGGCGTGGCGTACCGCACCGCGCGAAGGAGCTCGCGGTAGAGGCGCCGGTAAGCGTGTACTATTTCCGTCTTAGACATTGTAAATTTGCGGCCGTCAAACTAGACGCTTTGGTGGAACGGGGCGAAGAGCGAAATGCAGATGAGATTTGGGGGAGTTGAAGGGGTGAAAGCTGGGATGACTGTCCTATCTCAGAGCACGGACCACCGGCCGAGAACCACTCCGAGTCGCACCGAATTCTCCCCCAAAAAAGCCACCACCCAACAAAACAAGACATACGCAGACGGTGTGAGATTCCTCAATGTCCTCAATATACCTTACATGCTCAGTCTACACTAGTGTTTACAGGCTGCTGGCCTCCACATCTACCTCATGATAACAAGAGAATAACCAGTACGGTTGGAAATAGCTAACAATTTAAGGAAACCCCCATGAGCCGAACTCCGGCTGAAAAACAAACTCTCGCTATCCAGACATCCTGGAATGAACATTTGGTATAGATGTCGCCGAGACATGATCGTGCTCTGTTCTTTCTCTCTGTGTCCTCCTTCCACCACTTGATGCAGCGCCGTCTATATGCAATGAGGAGACTGATCCTCTGCAAACCACACCGACACTTCTGATCCCATCACCAATATTGTCATTCGTCCCCTTGTTGCCGTAAGGGTGCATACCTGCCGCTACCACTTCCGCTGGCACGGCTACTAGCCCTGCTTCGGCTGCGGTTGACCACGCGCGCAAGCCAGCTCCCAACGGTAGGTGGTTCTCCGGTGGGCGTCGTTGGCTTGCCGTCGTTCCCTACATCTGGCGGGTCGAGAGGCATGTTCGGGATGGCGCTAGTCGAGGTGAAGCTAGGGCGGCCTCGGAAATCGGATCCAATGGCAGATCCGATGGGGGATCCGGCTGACGGCATCAGGGACTCGGTCTCGGCACGCAGTGAAGGCGTTCCGACGACCGTACTCGCGTCACCGAAGAGGACGTCCATCTCTTCCAGGCGGACACCACAGGTCTCAGGGTAGATGAAGTACACTATTGAGCGCGATGTTAGGCATGCCGCTGTCTCCCACAGTCAAGCTAAGGAGAGGGGACTACTCACCAACGACGAAACTAACAGCGCAGAAGAAGGCGTGTACTAGATATAGACGCCATTTGATCGCCTCTTGCAAGACTGGCGTAACCTCACCTACCAACCAGTTGAATGCCCAGTTCGTTGCCGTCGACAGACTGGCGCCCTTTGACCGAATGCTGAGAGGGAGGATCTCTGGAGGATAGAGCCATGGGATCGGACCCCACGAGTAGCCGAACGCTGCGTTGTAGACCATGACGAATATCACGACCATGGTCATGGTTTCTTCTATGTCGATGTAGAGGAAATATGAGATCAGGGACAGTGAGATGACCATAGCCACAGCGCCACTGAGCAGAATCGGACGCCGGCCCCACTTGTCTACGATGTACCACGGCGGGATGGTCGATAGGAAGTAGGTGATGCCGTTGATACCAGCCATCAGGACAGCGTCGTGGCCAACCCAGCCAGCCTGCTGGAATACCAGAGGCGCGTAGTATGATATGACGTTGATACCATTGAGCTGGGCGAGGGCTTGGGCGGACATAGCAATCAAAACTCGCTTGCTGTATCTGCGGAACATCTCCGGGTAGGTGCGCTCACCCTCCTGTCTCTGCAGGAGCACGTCCATCTTGATGTTGCGGTACTCGTCGCGCGCCTTAGTATTGTGGATATCACCGCCGCCGTATAAGTTAGCGATGACAACGATGCCTTCCTCGTCGTAGTCGTTATCCAGGAGCCATCTATGAGGCAAACATCAGTACGGTAAGTCTCGAGTCAGGTTAGAATGGAATGTTCGACCACCGTACCTGGGGGACTCGACAATAATCAAGCTACCAAGGGCCAATAGGCCGCCCATCACACATTGCATGAATAGTGGGAGGCGCCACGACATGTTGCTCGGGATGAAGCCGCAGAAGTAGTCCACCCAAACAGAAGACGCGTAGCCGATGATATTGCCCGAAAATTCGATGCATGCAAGCTTGCCTCGGTTGTGGGGGGGCGAGATCTCGGACTGATATACGGGAACGATCGTGGACAACATGCCAACACCAACACCCGCAACAATCCTGCCAAGCATCATCCAGGGCATGGAGACAGCCCAAGTCTGAATTGCGCCACCGACGAAGAATATGCAGGATCCGTAAAGAATCGTCCGCCGACGGCCTATGATGTCACCGACTCGGCCAACGATAAGGGACGAGCAGAAGGCACCGATCTCGAGAATTGCTACCATCGTACCAATTTCGGCCTTGGATGGTTGGTTAAAGTAGTCTATGAAATAAGGTCCGCTTCAAACGAGTCAGCAGGAACTGTAAGCCCGAAGTAGGCAGGATATCGGTAGGAGAGTGATAGAGGGAAGCACGGACGTAATGATTCCGGACATTACACCTTGATCATATCCGAAGAGGAAGACGCCCAACGACACAAAAATACTCGTGAAGTATCTGCAGGTCTTCTATTAGTATATCCAATTGCACCATCATACTAGCGTTATGTCCGGAACAGGATCCGGTTCTCGGACTAGAGACAACATACATCAAGGGCCGGCCTGTTAGGCCGTGGATGGGATTGGAACCCATGATGGTGGCAAGGCAACGTTCAGCACGGGGAACCTGTCGTGGGTGTGCAATCGGGACTTCAATGGCCTCCTTATCTACGCGCCGGCGATCGTAAGAGGCCTCGTCGTAGTCCGGGGGCGGTTCGACCCTAACTCGCTTCTGTGACTTGCGCACTTTCAGTAGCGCGTCATGAGGATCGTCAACGAGCCGGAACTGGATGGGATCCTCGTCGTCCGCTAACTGCTCGGCGATGTCGCCGGACTCGCTCGACGGGCGGGATTCGGACGACGACCGTCGGGTGGGGTGGGGGGCGGTCTCGCCCGAGAGGCCGGATGATGACGTCGATCGTGAAGTTGGGTCGAGGCGGAGGCGTGGGGGCAGCGTCCGCAGGGGTATGTTGGAAGGGAGACGGTTCGAGCCTTGGTCGGGAATTTTGGACGGTGATGGTGCTGTTGGCAGCAGCACCTTCCCGCAGAAGAAAAAGTCAGATGGCGGAGGGGAAAGTTAAAAGGCAGCCCTCTGTGGAGAGAGGTTCGGGTGTATCGAAGACCCGTGAGAGGGAAGCCTTGGCTACTTTCGGGAGACACAGCTGAGAGGCAGCACTTCGGCTCACGCGGGCAGCTTTGGCGGGGAAAGTGGAGGTACTGCCGCGGTAGAAGTCGAGAGCAATACTTCGAATTCCACACTAAGTGGGCCGTGAACCGGTGTATACAGTATATTTACTGTCCTTAGGCCAAACCCGTCAGGCGGCATCAACACTGAGAGACAGTTGTGGTCAGCCACGGTCAAATCGGCGCGCATTCGACGCACAAAGTCAATCAAGCAACGGGACAAACAATGATGCTAAAAGAGTTCAGTTGGTTCCACTCTATCCGAATGATATTCGGTTGCAGGATACATGGTGGGAAAACAATGGGTAGCTCCTGGCATAGTTCTCGTACCTCTCGTTGATCCTCTGGCTAGTGGGTTGCGATAGATGGATGCCAGCGCCTCGTTGCATAAGGCGGATACTCGAGTTTGTACGGATTCACTGACTCGTCACTGCAGGTGAGTCGACCGGATGACCAAACGCAAACCAGAAATTTCTTAGGCGCCTGGTAGAGTGAATTCCCCAACCTGCGGTACTTGAAGGACCCACTACTTGCGAAAGAGACGGAGATGACTTCGTTGAATAAGTCGAGCGAGTATCGTCGTCAACACGAGGTACTTCGTGGAAGTCGTGTGTCGTCAGTTTTCCCACGGGGGCGGCGGCAAAAGGGCACGAGGCAAAAAAGGCTGGGGTCAGATGGACAAAAGCGGCAAAGAAAGGGGGGACCCAATGACAGGGCACGCGGGCAAACGAGGGTGAAGCTGGAGGACGGGGCACGCGACCTGCGGTATTCCGGACCTTCGGGAGCTTCGAGAAAGAGTGAAGAGATGGGAGAAAATTAAGCAACGGTCGACAACAGTCTGGTAAGAAGATGAGGAAAGGGGCCTGCGGGCGGAAGACGTGTCCAGATAATATCCTGCTTTTCCTCTCCATCTTCCTATCTGATCTCATAGCCCCTATTCAGCCTCCCGCGCTTCCCTCCAAGAGTGTCAGAACAGGTTCCTTTCTCCTGCCCGCCTCCAGCACAAAGACCCTTACAGCGGCCTGCCATTGGCACAGTGCTCAGTGCAGGAGGACCCCGGGGAGAGCCACTGGGATGGCCGATCCAGCGGGTTGGCACATGGCGCAAAGACCCCCTGTGGATATCTCCCCCACACGCTAAAGCATAGTCGACTGGGCCCACTCAGCACACAGCAGGACGCCGAATGCTCTCGACGGGGGGCTGCAGTGTCATACAGGGAGCATGATGCAGCTGATCTCGTTGTCTCGTGCTTCGGCTACTGTCCCGCTGATTCATTTGCACCTCAGCAAGCGGCTCTTATCGCGTCTCAGATCCGAGGTTGACACTGCGAGGAGAAGCTGCTTTTTCCTGCTGCGGCCCGCCCAGAGACAGCCCGTATCGAGTCCAGTTGATGCAATCGCGCTCACACATACAGGAATTGAGATCTAGGTAACTTGTTACTTCGCCAGATGATCCCGAAACCTCGTGCTTGTCCACACAGTATCCCTCGACATTATCCGCTCCATTCTCGAATAGGGTAGCATCATGCCATTGTTGCCGATACTTGTGCCCCACAAATCAGAACCCCCGCATACTAGTAAAGAGAGTCCCCGCCTCGTAAGCAGATCCGGACGTTTAAAGGAGCCCACGGAGCGATGATCGTCGGTGCTCCCCGACTCAAAGCACCACAGCTAGCAAGCACCCACGCTGAGGGTTATGCTTGTCCGGCTCCGAAGAAATGTAGTTTGCGAGTTGCCTCCGGGGTCTGCCGTGACGAAATAATCGCAAGGTCCAAGTTCGGTGCGGAGTGCCGCCAACACAAGACCGTCTTCCACGAAGCCAACGGAATCGCCGCGATCTTGTCAAAGGCCGAGATCCTGGACTGACTAATCCCGAAGCATCTTCCAGGTCCTTCAATCCCGCCGTTGTCTCCAGATAAAACTCTAAATCGTGACTAGAGTTCTCAGAAGCTCAGAGCTAGACTATTCACGAGGTGTGCCTTTAGTGCCGCCGCTAGAGCGGGCTTAACTTACACACTGGGAATCCGGACGTGTGCCGCTTCAACAGCCATCTGAACAGGCCTCCATGAAGTTTAGACAGACCCCGGGATGATAAGCGCGGCATTACATAGCGCGTACATAGCGCGCTGCTAAAACTCTATCCCTACGAGCCATTTGTTGACCTTGTCACCGTGGTGGTTGCCCCTACTGCAACGGTGGCCTTTTCCAGTCAACATGGTATTCTCTTCGGTGTACTTGCAAATTTGGGGCCAGGATATTGCTTGCGTCGTCTAAGTTGCCAAAGCGAGGTGTTCGTTTTCAAGAAGAGAATAGGGTTAGCTTGTTGGAAGCAGACCCGATGTCAATCTCTCCTGTTAGAAAGCTTCCAATAAGTCTTGGCCCCCACCATGGGATAGAGTGCATCGCCAATACACATGCAGTCGTAGCGGGCCTTATGGGTATGTCGAGCGAACCGAGGGACTGGAGGGTCCTGTTGCATAGTTGAACTGGGTTTTTATGGTAGAGAGGAAGAGAAGTATGAAGTATACTCCAGAGAGCGGAGGAAGACATCGGAAGGTAAGTCCCGGTCCTAATGAGCTCAAGCGAGGTGAGCAGCCAGGTAGCTCTCATAAGCACAGGTGGCAGGCCACCAACAACAGGCGTAAGAATGTTATTGAACGCCGACGCAAGACTGCATATAGCCGTCATATACTCCGTGTTCACTTCAGGCTCAAAGCTGCGCGGGAGACTTGGCGAATACAGGCCCTCTTCAAAATTATTCGTTGCTCTTTCCAGCTCCGTCGTGTAACGTTCTCGAAGCAGCCCACGGTTAACAGCGTCCTCCCACGCCGTATTCTACTTCCGGAGCTGTTGCGTGACGTCCGGGAGGCAGGCTTAGCTGACATAGCCGTAGTCGGCGGTGCTTGTCTCGGCCGCGCTAGCAAGTATGCCTTCTATATTTATACTGCATGGTTTCCAATTTTACGTAGGAGCCGCTATGTGTATTAGCTTGGGGAGAAACTCAGCCGCGAAACACGTACGAAGCGAGGGTAGCGATAAGCCTATGGAGTTTGAAGATGCCTTCAAGATGTCGTAAGCATATTGAGATGGCAACCGGGAAACCTGAGGGGCCAGCCATGCCTGGCTGGGGCACTCGATGAGGCCCACATCCGTGCCCTCCTTCTCGAAACACCGGCGAAGAAACGGCGCTTGAACAAACCAGGCCTTGCATGGGACTTCGTCGGCCAGGGGCTGCAAGACCTGAGGTCCACGCATAATGGACCGCGTGGTCCTGATCCACATGGACCATCAAACATGAAAACGGGATTCCACCTCGGACGGTTGTGGCTGAAACGTCGCGCGAATCGAGCCTCCCGATGGAGCAATATTCTGGGACGGGACCCGTGGGGCTTGGATCTCATCCGGCGCCGTGGAGGGGGCAAGAATACGACCTGGCCCAGCCCGTGTCCAAGGCTTTGTGAGACGTTCCCGAGATTATTGCCTGGTCTGCCAAGTCTGGTTGGACGACGTCGCTGGCCTGACGGCAATATCCTTTCGAATCCTCAGCAGTCCCAAGCCTTGTCGGCGGGACCGAGGCATCGATGAGAGGCGTGGAAAAGCAACATGAAGTGGCGCAAACCTCCACGCTGTTGTCGGCTGACGTGAAAGACTGCGCCATTGCGCCAAGAAGCCAATGGATGGAAGGGCCGGTGTGTATTCTTCGCCTGGGCAACTCGAGGTAGTTGGTACACCAATTCCCACTGGGAATCGCGAGGCCATTTCGTCTGGGGTACCTATTGGCTAGGGCTTCATCTGTAACTCTTGGCATACCTCCAGGATTCTCCATTACGAGGACAACCCTCTCAGCGAAAGGCTGCAAGGGTGCTGGAATGCAGCGGGACGAATGCCCTTCATATCCGACGCCCCCCGTCCGCCCTGCATCCACCCACCTTCTCAAACAAGAAAAAAAAAAGGGCTTCGCGAGAAGCGAAATGAGAGTCCCTCAATGGATGCTACCCAAGGTAAGCTCGGCGCCTCGACGACCGAATGGTGTATCTTCTTTGCCGGCCCCTCAGAAAGTTTAAAACGGAAGAAAGACGGCATTACCCCGCGAAGTGGGGGAAAAGCGAATGGGGATTGCTTGTTGGGGGCGCATTGAGAAGTGTCGAACCAGCTGGCAGTGGTAAACCAAGTCACCATGCAGAAACACCGATCCCCGCCCGCCCTTAGCCACGTATTCGTGCCCGAGGGCCAAAGACTCGCCGAGGGACAAGTCACAGCAGTGCTGGTCCCTTGCACTAGCCTTCCTGTTTACGAAGTTGTGCGCATTCCACCTGCATTCCGACAGAGAGTGACGCCTCAGCTAGACGGCTCAGCGTCTCGTATTGACAGAACGGTTTTCGCCTTCCGTTAATTCTCATTCCGCATCCCGCCCTCCGGGATTCCTGACAGGATGGAGGGTATTAATTGGTATCACAAGGAAAGATGGGCAGGAATTACTTGTATTGGACGCATTATGACGAGATAAAATGAAGCCGACGAGACGGACAGTCGGCAAAGACTGGGTGGGCCGAAGTAAGATTGGCAGACACCCCAAATAAAGCATCGCCCGTAATCAACGTTCATCAACCTCGACCAAGGCCCGTTCATGCTTAATTCGTACCTCGTAGCGCGCCCTTCCCCGCTAATTAGTAGTAGACCGACCTCTAGATCCAAACTCATGCACCGTTAGCATCTCGATTGCCTACACTGGAAACGGACTGCCTTACGACGGCATCGACAAAGCTGGAAAGGGAGGTCACCGGACCGATGTCTGGAAGCCTCGTCGATCTGGTACGGAACAGTTCGGCGGACGTCCGTTCACCAGAGCAAATGTGGGATTTGCTCGCCAAGTCAATTCCAGGCAAAAGCTCCGTCGAGCCATCGTAACGTCGCGTCGCTCTTTCCCCGTACCCTGGTCCGTTCAATTTTGCCATCCCTCCAATCGGGGACGGCGTTGAAGTGTCGGCTTGGGTGTCTGTCCCCACTATTCGACCGGCGGCCGGCCAGTGGCACCACGCCGTTCGTGGTTCATGCTGTGAACGGTCCCGCTCTGGGAAGGAGCCCAGCATTACGACTTATATTGTTGCCCATGGTCGCCGGGAATGTGATGTTCCTCCCCTGCTGTCAGTCTTAATACCCAGCTTCGCTCCCCTGCGCACCCAGTTTCCTCCACCCTCCACCCTCCCCCCTCTCACCAACTACGATCCGACCGATTCTGAACGAACAAGCGAAGCGAAGGGCGAACGGAAGACTGTCTGTTCAGTGTGCAGGCCGCCACCGACGGTTGGGAGAGGTACGGAGGATTGCGACCGCCTCGGCGACCACGACAATTCCCTACTGCTGTCGTCGAACAAGCCGCCCGGCAAAGCATTCCGCCACAACAACTACGCAACTAGTCTAGGAGGAGGGTTCGCGGCGGGTAGAAGTTTATTTGGATCAGTCCGTTCGATTTTTTTTGCGATTCGACGGCAAATGCGATTTACCCTACACGAACGCCGATACTCGTTACAGATCGGTCTCGGACTCGGTGCACCGGGCACCCAACCCAATTCGATTTTCGCGATTGAGCCTACAGCAGTTACACACCGCAGCTGGTGACGAGCTGTGATACTGTTCAACGAGTAATAGGGCAGCCATCGAGCTAACCTACCTGCACCATGGGGTCAACGGAGTTCGGAAACTTCCAGGTATGCAAGAGAACCGCTGCGCAAATGTTGCGATCGCGGTTACTGACTGCTACTTTACAGAACTTCTGCCGCGACTCGACGCTACCGATTTGCAACGTAAGTGCTCCTGGCTCACTACTTGCACTATTATGCATCTTTCTACGACCGAGTGCTAACGATGGTTCCAGTTGCTCTCCGACAGCCATGACCAAAGCGGACCATGGAATACAGCCGACAGTTGTGAGTTGAGGGGCATAGCTCTGTCCGGTGGGCAGCGATTGGGGAACCTCGGGTCGATAATACTTTGCGCCATTGCGATCGCTGTCACAACCTATCTCATTCTTCGGTCCGCGCGAAGGAAGGCAGCGGTAGGACGACTGTAAGGGCCACCCCGATCACGCTATCCGTCTATGGATCGCACCCCGAGACTGACAAGAGCGTAGTGAGATGCAAACATTCCTCGCGGGATACCTACTCATATCAATATGTGAGGTCTTCTCGGTTGGTATTGTCCCAATAGGCGAGATTGCCAGGGTTGTAAGTGCTTGTTTTCCCGGTGCAGATCAGTCTGCTCCTACTCGAGTACCTGAGTAACCATTATCTTGGCGACAGGTCTTCTCTGCGATTCATATCGGCCTAATCGCGGCCACCACATGGATACTGTTACTTAATGCTGTCGTCGGCTTCCAAATCATCGATGATGGAACGCCCCTCTCGCTAGGTCTGATGGTTAGTTCCGCGGCTGTTCTCTTCATTGGTACCGGTTATATCGCCCTAGACACTGGCCGGCAGTGGACTGGGTACTGGGATTCCAGCTACGAACCTCCGAACCGAAACATCGCCCTCTACGTCCTTTACCAATTAGCGCCACTCGTTTTCATCGTCTTGTTCTACGTCCTAGAAGCCATCCTCGTCCTCCGGATTCTCGGCGAGAAAACACCAATGCTTTACATTACTGGCGCCGCGATACTCTTTGCTGGTGGCCAAATCATCAACTACGTCGCTAGTCCCCACATCTGCAGAGGCACCGATGGCAGGATCGACGGTGCGCTGTTCGAGACGCTGTTGACGCTGGCGTCGGTCGTCCTGATTTGGGTCTTCTGGTCGTCGATAACCGAAGACGACTGGCAAGTCCCGGTAGGGACCACCTACCCTTAGGCATAGGAGGTCCGAGGCTAGACGTTGCGGCTTTGTCTTCAGGATTCATAATCTGGCGTTGGGGGTTTAAATGGGGGTTATCTTTCTATTCTTCCTGCATTTGGGATATCGTATTTTCCAGCGCTGTTGCTTCATTCGAAACTATGAAGGGTCCGACGACGACATGATGCCGACGCTACATGACCGCGGCCTTGTGGATACGAAAGGTCGCACGGCGGGAATATCTCGAAATCCTAGTTTACGCTTAGTACGCTCCTTTACCTCCACCAGAGCGAACGAGATCGAGGAGGATTAGATGGGAGGTGTCCGACGCACTGCGACATAACTCTGCCCTGTCTGTCATTAGAAGACGGGTCAGGAAGAGGCGGAGGATGTGTGTGAAGAGCTGGAGGCCGGATGTGGCTGTGGGATGGAAAACATAAGCAAGAGTGAGGTGCATATGCAGGTGTGTTGGGGTGATGTTCTTTCAAGGTGGATTTATAGTATACCCAGATAGCGAGTAATAGTCCATGTGGAGGCTATGTCTAATGCAGTGGAAAGCATTTATTTTATTTTATTTTTCACAAATCCGGATGTCAAATTCCTGTTGCCCAGCCCGTTGTGCATGTGTAATCCGTTTCTTCGTATTCAAATTGTCTGAAAGTCTATTGGTTTTGGCGGACAAAGACAAGTTCCCGGGTGGAAGGCGGAAGGGCCGTTGCAGGGGGCCAACGCAAGGCTACATACAGTGTACCTCAGGCATAATGCCAGCGTGAAGTCATCCACCCTTTTTCACTTGTCAGCCTCGCACCTCATTCCTATCGACGACTTGCAAACCCACGCCAAACCTGCTCCCACCCTCCAACCTCCAATCTCCGGCCCAACCTCTTCAAAGAAGCCGTACCTCAACTACGTATCTGCCCACCGTCTTTGTATAAATACCCTAACGCGTCGCCGCCGCCCGCTCGCCCACCATGTCGGACTCTGACCCCGAATACGTTGCCGACGACCTGTCGGACGACGACTTCATGGACCACCAGGTCACCGCCGGTGACAAGGACCAGTCGGCGCGCTCGCGGCGGCAGGGCAAGAAGTCGGGCCAGAAGGCGGCGTGGGAGGATGTCAAGCGCAGCTGGGACACGGTGGTAGAGGGTGCGGACGGCAACCTCTCCATGGCGGAGGTCCTCGAGGCCGAGAAGCGGCGGCGGCTGTTACGCGACACGACACCACTGCAGAGGGGCATTATACGGCACCTGGTGCTAGTGGTGGACATGTCGTTCGCCATGGCAGAGAAGGACATGCTGCCGACGAGGTACCGGCTCGCGATGGGGTACGCGGGGGAGTTCGTGCGGGAGTACTTTGAGCAGAACCCCATCTCGCAGATGGGCGTTGTGGGGATGAGGGACGGGATTGCGGTTAGGATAAGCGAGATGGGGGGGAATCCTGCGGTGCATCTCGAGAAGTTGGGGGCATGGAAGGGGGAGGAGCCGGCGGGGGTGCCGAGTCTGCAGAATGCGTTGGAGATGTGCCGCGGGACGCTCTTGTGAGTACGCCTACGAGGCCCAGCTCTCTCTGCCTCTCTTCTCTGTACTATTCCTTAGCCCTACTGGTAGAGCAATGGCTAACGATTTGTGTGCTATAGCAACACCCCTTCTCACGGCACCCGCGAAGTCGTCATCATCTCAGCTGCGATCCTCTCTGCCGATCCGGGCGACATCCACGAGACCATCACCCACCTGATCCAGGACCGCATCCGCGTCTCTATAATAGGCCTCTCCGCGCAGGTCGCCATCTGCGAGGAGATCTGCCGACGCACCAACGCAGGCGACGACTCGCGGTACACCGTCGCCATGCACGAGCAGCACTTCCGCGAGCTGCTCCTCGAGAACACTACCCCGCCCGTCACGCACACGGAGGAGCAGGCCACAGCGAGCCTGCTTATGATGGGGTTTCCGTCGCGGACGCTGGCGACGGCGGATGGGGTGAATTACTGTGCGTGTCATAATAAGCCCTTTAGGGAAGGGTATCAGTGCACGCGGTGCGGGACCCGTGTTTGTCGGATACCCGCGGATTGCCCTTCTTGTGGCCTCACACTCATTCTCTCGACACATCTCGCGCGCTCATACCACCATCTCATCCCCCTCCGCAACTTCGTGGAGGTTCCCTGGAAGGACGCCCACACATCAGCCGCGTGCTTCTCGTGTCAGGCCCCCTTCCCAGATCCACCCGACCGCGAACTCGGCGGCGAGGACGCAGCGATAAAGGCGCCGGAGGTGAAGGGCGTCAGTGAGAGCGGGCGGTACGCCTGTAGTCTATGCGGATGCCACTTCTGCATCGACTGTGACGTATTCTGTCACGAAACAGTACATAATTGCCCCGGTTGTGAGGCAGGGCTGAAGGGGGCCGAGAAGGGGAAAAGCAAAGTGGAAAACGGAGTTGAGATGAATGGGCATGCGAATGGGGCGATGGTGATCGATTAAAGCCCGGAATTTCAAAGAGGCGGTTGGGTACTGTACTATATTTGCTATCTATAGGTGTTGCCGTTCACGGAGACATTATGGAAAAGGGGCTAGGACAAGGCGGTAGACGGGATATGGGGATGCATTCGCTGCCATGTACAAAAGGTGAGAGACACGAATACCAACGACAGCGAGCACTTAATGAATGACACGAAGCATACTATGAGGACCAAGCACGCTGGGGATTGAAGTCCCATTCTAGCATTTTGCTTATTGTATACCAAATGATACCAATGTTGAAGCTAACAATAGTCGGCCTTCACTCCCTCCTTTCCATGCCTTATGGATACAACTAATTGGAGTAAGACGATAAGAAATGGCAAAGTCATAACGCGTTATAGGAACATCAACAACCCCTCTAGGCCTTTATGTGTAGTTCAACAAGGCCACAAGTCCACACACTAACCAATTCACTCCACAACACCGGCGGCTCACTCACAAGTTTCCCCTCAGCTCCTGCTCCCTCTCAATCGCCTCGAACAAACTCTTGAAGTTCCCCGCTCCGAAACCCTCGAAATCGTGCCGCTGGATAATTTCTATGAACACAGTCGGACGGTCCATTAAGGGCTTCGTGAACAGCTGCAGCAGGTACCCCTGCTCATCGTAGTCGATGAGGATGTTCAGCCGCTGCACAGTGTCAAAGTCTTCCTTGAGTTCCCAGTTCCTCTTCTCCGTCTTGAGCCGCGCGCGCATGGTCTCGTAGTACGTTTGGGGCACATCGATGAACTCCACGCCGCGAGCCCGCAGGCTGGCCACGGCGGAGAGAATGTCGTCCGTCAGTAGCGCGATGTGCTGCACCCCCGGACCCGAGTTGAAGATGATGTACTCCTCGATCTGGGAGCGCTTCTTGCCCGGCGCGGGCTCGTTGATGGGCATCTTGACAATGTTGTTAGGCGACGACATGACGATGCTGTTGAGGGCCGAGAATTCGGTGCATATCTGCGAGTCGTCGACGGACCAGAAGCGGTGGAACGAGAGGCACTGCTCGTAGAACGCGCAGGCAGCCACCATCTCGCTCCATGATTGGTTGCCCACACAGTGGTCGATGCGGCGCAGGGGAACGCGCGGCATCTCGATGTTGCGGCTACTCTCCGTGGCGGCGCGGAAGCCGGGGAGGAAGGGCCCTGTGTAGTTGGCGCGCGAGATTAGGGTGTGAGTAGTGTCGCCGTACGTGCGGATGACGGCAGTAGTCACCTCCCCGTACTTCTCGTCACGGCTCACTTTGGGAGGCTGCACGGAGACGGCGCCCTCCTCCACGGCCTTGTTGTATACACCCTCGACATTGTCTACTTCAAAGGCAACATCCTTGACTGCGTCACCATGCTTCTCGAGGTGATCGTGGATCTCCTGAAGTAGCTCTGCCTCCTCCGGCGTGATGTCCTCGTCGTCGGGGAGGTGCCGGCGCGAGCGAAGGGGAGACGTAAAGACGAATCGGACGTCCGCAGTGCCTACTATGTACGAGGCGAAGTAGCGACTTCCCGTCTCAAGGCCGCGGTAGGCCACTGGCTTGAAGTCGAAGAGCGTAGTGTAATATGATGCCGCCTGTTTTGCGTTGCCCACCCACCAGGTTACATGGTCGTAGCCCTTGAAGTTGGAGACAGGGGGCTGGACGGAGAAGTCAGAGGGTCCGTCGGTCGAGAATACGGCCTGGGTCCTCTGTGGTGGCGAGTCGGTGATAGCCCCGGGAGCCATTGTTGAACAGGGATGAAGATACACTTGGCAAAGGGTTCTAGGGTAATGGATGGAGTGGTAGTGTGAACTCAGTCTAGGTCTTTCGAGATGGGACACTAAAGATAGCACTGTTAACCAAGGTATATACCAAGGGACGCAGCAAGGAGTTTAGGATAGTCCAAGGTTGGGCGGCCTTTAATAAGTCCTGGTCACTGTCTAGATGGATGGGTGTTGCTGACTACCTAAACGTTACCTCGACAGCATGAGCTAACTCTCGGCCCAGACAGACGTTCCTCCCCACATGCGCGGAATCGAAGGAAACAGCAACGGACACCATGGAAGGAGAAGAACTTCTTTCCGCGCGGCCATGCTCGGCCAGGGAAGGCGAAACCCCGCCCTTCCGCCCGTGCTCCCCACGCCGTCGGAGTTACAGATCGCTGGAGAGGGCGCGGCGTGGGCGGGGTCCGGCCTTCGGATGGGAAGTCTCACGCGGGATTCTCCTCCATTCTCGTCGAATGAGAGGGCCGAACCGACAAGAGGACGGTACAAGATCGAGCCACGAAGGACATCGGACCGGGAATGGGTGGTGTTTGTTCTTCGCGGAAAAGGGCCGAGCCAGAATCTGGGGTCCATTGGGCCTTGTCAAGCCGCTGAAAGCCGAGGGTGGCCGCCGCCCGGCAACATCCGTCCGTAGCTCACTAACAACAACGGCATCAGCATCATCAAAGGTGCCCACCACTGACGTATGAGATAATTGTACCTTGTTACGCCCAGTGTAGCGACAGACTATTACCTGGACGGGCGGCATTCGTGGAGCTGACTGAGCTGGACACCGCCGAGCTCATCGAAGCCGCGATTTCCGCATCTTAGGACCCCGCGTCTCCCATCCCTAATTGCCACGCTCCGCATCCTCTTCTCCGGTACAGTCTTGGTCTCAGACTTCCTGTTGCCCCTTCTGCATAATCCTAAATTCAGCACCTCGACGCTTTCAAACTATCGCATACCACTAGAAATCGTGAAGCCGTCCCGAGAAGCGAATCATTCCCAACTAGGCCCGCCAACACAGAAGAGACCACGACCATGGCGTATCTATCGCTAAGCAAGAACGATCTGAACGTCCTCCAAAAAATTAAGGACCCCGAGTCCGACCCAACCGCCGCGGTCCTTGTCGACCCTAGTCTGCCCAGGGACCCGCACGTTACGGACACCGATTCGTACAATGCGGTTGTAGCGAAGGAGCGGGAAGTCCTCCTCTCCTTCCAGAAGCTTGAGATGCAGCTGGCGAATCTACAACCCAGAACTGTCACAGACCCGACAGCTTCGTACCGAGACGGGGTATCCAAGCTAGACGATATAATTCGCGAGCATCCCTACTATGCAAGCGCAAGGAACAACCGGGCGCAGGCGTTAAGAAGACTGTATGGAGATGGGCTGCTTGTCGGCGGGGGGTCGAATCAGGCCCTCGTCTCCGAGGCGACCGAAGAGGAGAGGCTGGAAGCGGCAAGAACAATATTGGACGACCTAGACGAAGCAGTGCAGCTCCTATCACCACTTACTCCCCGGACTCCGATTTCTCCCCAAGCCGCCAAGACCTTGTCCATGTCTTTCACCCAGCGTGCAGCTGTCTATCACGCTACGGTCAAGAAGTTCCCGGACACGAGGGCGTTGGGAGGACCGCTGAACAGACGGGAGTCGGGATGGACTAAAATGGATTTCGAGGAGGCGGCAGCTGGGGACTTTGCCAAAGGAGGGTGGTACGGGAATGAGATTGCGAAAGGGCTAGCGGTAAGCGTCAACCCGACGGCGAAGCTCTGTGGGCAGATGGTTCGAGAGGCGATGAAGAAGGAGTACGGCCCAGCATATTCGTCATGATCGCGTTCGGATGTTCTGATCGTGGGTGTTCGACTCCGCATTGTCCCCAAGCTTTGGACACGAAGTCCTGGGGACTTAGGACTGTTTAGAGAGACCCGTGCGCCTGATAGTAGACAACACATTAGTTATTGAATTATGGATATATCTCTAGGACTTAACATACCGGAGTGCAGCGTCAATGATTTCGCTCGTGGTCTTGCCTTTCTCCTTCTCTTCCCGGTTGATGCGTGTCACTGCGGCTCCAATTCCAATAGCCACCGCGAAGATGGGATCCATGACCCGGGAGATGATGTACGTCGGAGGCGCCATTTTTCTGTTTGGGTAGCCTCGTTTTGCAACAGTTAACTGGAAGATACAGAGCACGAAGCGATCCGGTTCCGTAGGTTGGGTCTGCAGCCGAGGCCGAAAGAGAGGAAACCGCAGAGCTCTCTATAGAAGCTCGGACATTAATTAATCGCGCCGGAGCTCCGCTGACTGGACACTACTGTTATGCCCGACGGGTTCATAGTGGGGCAGTAAGTTTAACTTCTGCCACCGGCTGGATACAGCCGAAAATTTAACGGCACGTGATTTCACCCATTTGCCCCAAATTTTCTACTGCCCACACAACCCAAAATTTCGCTCGAGAAAATAACCCCCCGATTCCAGACTCCCAGCCGACGGAAGCAGCCAACATACCTCACCAACCAACACCACCGCCCGGCGAACAAGATGAAGTTCCTCAAGGTCGGACGTGTCGCCATCATCACTCGGGGCCGGTACGCCGGCAAGAAGGTGCGCAATCCGTCGATTCCCCCAGGTTTGCTTGCTCGCGTTTCCACCGGTTCGATATCTTGAGATGAGGGGAAGGGGGAGGTTGCTGCATGGAAACCACAACCCCATTGAAGTATCAAGATGAGTGGGAGAGACCACGAGGAAGAGCAGACGATGCGCAGCTTGAGACGCGGGCTTGCTTGGGGAGCCTCCGAAGAACCGCGAAGCTGACCAGTTTAACCTCCAGGTCGTGATCCTTCAACCCGTCGACAACGGCAAGAAGCCCCACCAGTTCGGCCACGCCATCGTCGCCGGCATCGAGCGATACCCGTCCAAGATCACGCGCCGCATGTCGAAGGACCGCCAAGAAAAGCGCAACAAGATCAAGCCCTTCATCAAGGTCATAAACTACAACCATCTCATGCCCACGCGCTACACGCTCGAGCTCGAGGGCCTCAAGGGCGTCGTCACGGCCGACACGTTCAAGGAGGTCTCGCAGAGGGAGGACGCCAAGAAGACGGTTAAGAAGGTGTTCGAGGAGCGATACACCAGTGGGAAGAACAGGTGGTTCTTCACTCCTCTGAGTACGTTGGGCCCCATTGGTCTCCAGAACAAGCAACTGGGAAATTTTTGGTTTTGAAGAGTATGAAAAATGACTAACATGCGTTTTCACAGGATTCTAAGCGTTTCCTCTATCAAACTGGGTCGGGGGAGTTGGGTTGGCTTGTTAAAACAGCATCCGAATGGCATTTAAAACCCTCGGTTTTTACGGGCTCAATGCAAACAACGAAGACATTGACATGATCAAAAAGCTTTTACATATCGTCTGGTGGATGGGGTGCCGGTAGTGAATGTCTTCGGGCGAACACGGGAGGAGCGCGCGTCTAGGTGCTCACCGTGTGCGGCCAGCCCGGATGTTTAACGTTAAATCGGTGGGAGGTGGTCGGTTTCGTAGTCGGCTGCAGGGAGCAAGAGAGATGCCCGCCTCGGATGTGCCATGTTTTCATGTCTATAGCTCGAGTCGGTGCCTGAGGTACCGGGGCTTGAATGGGACACTTTAAAGGAGAAGAGTCGGCACACAAACGGGCCAATAGCGCGGTGCTCAGTATTTCGGGCGTCATGCTTAACGAGAACTGGCCCCATGCTCCACAACTGCAGCGAGGTCTCGTACCCCGTATAAAGAAGTGGAGTGCCGTACGAGCTGCAAGTTCATCCCGGTATGCCTTGATTAACGACTAGCCCTGGCGTCCGCTTCCAGGGGCAACCAGTCCCTACCCCTTCCCTCCCGCTCGTACCACGTATTGCTCTATTTACCATGTCTATTCATATTACCACTTATTTCCCGGCTCCAACTCTGTAAAGCGCCATCATTAATCCATCGTCGCCAGCACTTCCGCTATCGTGCACTCTCTTGGCGTTAATGCAAACATTATTCTAGAAAGTATCCCAAGGCATGCAAAACCGGCTCACATCCCTGCCTCTCCTGCCTCCCCGTCCATGATCCGTTTGTTGGAGTTGCCTACCATACTTAGATCCTGGTCCAGCGGCGACACGGGCGTTCCAAACCTTCCCAGCAGGAAGAATAGGGCCACGAGGGTGACTCCAACAAAGAGGATCCGCCGCAGGAGCGGAGTCCGGTTCCATTGGCGGCCTGCATCGGATAGGAGGTTGCGCACAGTGTTGTAGCCAAGTTTGTAGTAGACGATACCCGCGAGGGCAATGGAGTAGCCGAAAGCCTGGAGGGGGCCGACTTTGGTGCCCCATATGAGCATGGAGGCGGCGACGAGAAGGATATCTTTTAGGACGCCGCAGAGGGTGAGGACCACAGCGGAGGTTTTGCCGATCTAGGACAGGGTTAGAAAGGAAGGCTAGGGTCAAGACTTGGTGTGCAAGCCGGGGTAACGAAAGGGGCAAGTTGAAGGTGCTCACCAAGGAGACTGCGGCAAAGTTCAAGAGGAACGCAATCATGCCGTTCACAGCGAAGATGGGGATGCCAACATTGTACACATCCTCCATCGTCACCTTGGGTATCTCAAACACCAGCGCAACGAGGAAGTTCAGCACCGCGCAGATGGGCGCATAGTAGTAGATGGAGACCAGGGCGTCCATCTTGTACTCGTTGCTGAGGATGCGCTGCACCATGCTGAGGCGGAGGGCCTCGAAGACGACACCACCAATCTGGAAGAGCACGCCCGTGAGGACGAAGTCGATCTCACCAATGGAGGCGAGGACGACACCGACGACGATGACAGAGACATTGAGAAAAACTTTCATGTCTGGACGGCTGACGCCTAGGAGCCACCCTGAGAGGAGGACGGCGACTGGGGTCGTAGCCTATAGTGTGTTAGTTCGCTGTGGTAGAGGTGGGACAGGGGTTGAGGGGAATCGGACCTTGAGCATTTGGATGAAGGCAACGGAGAGGTAGAGGTAGGTTAGATTGCCGCAGATCAGACTGAGACTGAAAGTAACGCCAATGGGCACGATAGCGCGGACGTAGATCTGGGGGTTCATCTTGATCTTGTGCCGGCCGTCAAGGACGCTCGTCCACCGGGCCATAATCTGTGTCATGACCGTCGCGACGGCAAGGTGGTACGTGGTCAGTATGATGGGGTAGTCTGTAGTCATGTAAGCACTGATTCCTCTCCAAGTGTTGAGCGTGTAGGTGAAGGGGTGCCTCACGAAATTTCCGGTCGTGAAGGATCCATTTGTTGAAGATGATGATTGCCGAGCTGATTGATATCCACGACCTAGTTCACAGCTCTGTTAGACGCAGCGGTCCAGCGGCAGATAGCCGGGGGCTCAGGACCTTACACGACATAGAGGGCTGCGGGAAGCTGGGGCTTCGCCTTGGGTAGGTATCTCCCATCAAGACCGGGGTTGGAGACGGGAAGAAGGGGGCTGTTCCTCCCCGTCACTGCTGGCAAGTCGCCAGAAAGACGAGCCTTCTCATCCATCGCGACGAGAGAACGAGCTCTTGCTTAAGAGCTGCGCGGAGCCGTGTACGGACAGGCGTCGCCGACACGACGGGAATGGGCGACGTGAGTGAACAAATTCGCGACAAAAGAGTGAGGTTTAAACTTGGAGACCTCACAGATCTCGAACGTGGGCCAGAACCGCAGGGAATTGGGCTCGAGGGGTTCGCAAAATGCACGAACGGAGAATAGCTCCGCCAGTCGCGAAGGGGAGAGAGATCGGCGCTAGGCCCTGAAACCCAGCGCCTGGAAAACAGGGCGCCCGCCGATTGGGTTTGGGGCGCCCGGCGCGCCGGCTAAAACTTGACGTCGCACCCTGCGCCAGGGTTGCTAACACGTGCGAAGATCCTTCCGGCAGCACTGCTTTTGAACCCACCCTGCGTTTTGCTTTTGAGCTTTTCTCGGGCGGCACACTCTGGATTAGCTGGGTCCAGGGCTATGCTGGCGAACTACGCGCCTGGATGGCTGGCTGATCTCCCCCCACTGAGCAGAGCGCTACGGAACCACTGATCTCATCGTCGGGCGTCTTGACTGATCTTTCTGATAACGGTGTTTAACTTCCTTGTTATAGTGTCCGGGATCGGCGGTCCGCTTTCAGTTTAATGGGCTGGCCGTCATGCGGCTCCAAGGCTGCTTTTCGAGATTCCTCTGGACCACTAGCCGAGATTAACAGCGCTTCTAAGACCGCATCAGAAACAGTGGCCCCGATACGAGAGTTGGCGTTAACACTTGTTGCATGGCTATGAGGAGGTGACGCGGACTCGCGACCGGGAGGTGCCCGTACCCGTACCCTGGCAGCGGCAAACATGACTTCTGATCGGCCTAGACTGGGCGCAGGCCCGTCTACACAGAGAATATGATCCTCCCTAAGTGTTGTTCGAGCGTCATGTTGATTGCGAACCGGTGGAGAATCTCCGTCGTCGCTTTCTTCCGCCTGTGGACCCACATGCAAGGAGATGTGGGTCCAGAGCCAGGCACTGCCCTGAGCGGGAAGCGCGAACAGGGGCTGAGAAGGGTCGACTGCCGTAAATAGTGGCGACCCCTTGCGCGGCCCCTGCTCGGGGTTACTCTATTCTAGATCGACTGGCAGAATCCCCTGTTTTGCGCGAAGGCTTGCCTGATGTCTTCTGGTTGGGAGCCACGCTTCGTGTCCAATCCTTGTTCGGTATCCAATCCTTGTTCACGTCGTAAACACAGCGTATTGCTTTTGCTTTATTTTTCTATCGACGGTCCGACCTCGTGTCTGGACTTCTAGCTGTTTCCTTTGCATCATACCATACCGGACTTTCACGATGACGATAGAGCACTTAGTCTCCGACCCTTCACCTTCTCCTGCGGGACCTTCTTACTCTTCTCTTCATATGGACATGACTTCTCAGATGTATGTCACCACTTACACCGCTCCTTACACCAAATCCGCTGGAATCTAGGCCCATTTTCAAAAGCCGACGCCTTGTTCTCACGAGCTCTGACAGTTGAAATAGAGACGTCGATGTCCTGGTCATTGGGGCTGGCCCTACCGGTCTTGGTGCCGCCAAGCGTCTCAACCAAATAGTACATTACCATCGTCCTTTCTAACCCAAGTTTCTTCACAGCTGACCTATGGTAGAAAGGGCCGTCCTGGTTAGTCCTAGACTCCAATGAGACCCCAGGCGGTCTGGCCTCGACTCATGTCACGCCGGAGGGCTTTGTATGTGATCCCACTATGACTCTAATTTAATGCGACCACTAACATAGAGTAGCTTTGGGACGTCGGAGGCCATGTTATATTCTCTCACTACAAGTACTTCGATGACTGCCTCCACGAAGCGCTCCCTAGGGAGGACGACTGGTACCACCACCAGCGCATCTCCTACGTGAGATACAAGGGGCAATGGGTTCCGTACCCCTTCCAGAACAACATCTCGATGATACCCAAGGAGGACCAGGCCATGTGCATAGACGCCATGATCGATGCCGCCATGGAGCATCCCCACAAGGAGAAGCCGGCGCACTTCGGAGAGTGGATAGAGCGCATGATGGGCAAGGGTATCTCGGACATCTTCATGAAGCCATATAACTTCAAGGTGTGGGCTGTTCCAGTAGAGACTGTAAGTAATGTTGTAGCGGGAAGTCGAATACAGATGGCCACTGACACAGCACACAGATGCAATGTGGCTGGCTCGGTGAGCGTGTTGCGGCGCCGGACGTCAAGACTGTTGTACGGAACGTTGTTATGGGCAAGACGGCCGGAGGCTGGGGTCCCAACGCGACGTTCCGCTTCCCGGCGAGAGGTGGCACGGGGAACATCTTCAAATCCATTGCGGCGACGCTGCCCGCCGAGAAGTTGCGCCTCGGTGAAAGGGGCGAGGTCATTAGCATCGACGCTACCTCTAAGAAGGTGACTACAAGGGATGGGACGACTATAGCGTATAAGAACCTCGTATCAACCATGCCAGCGAGCGTTCTTGCGAGAATGATAGGGGACGAAGAGATGGTAGACCTAGGAGACAGGTTGTTCTATTCGTCCACCCACGTTGTCGGAATTGGCATTCGTGGTGAACGACCAGAGAGGATTGGAGACAAGTGCTGGGTGAGTTTCAAGGGTTGGGCAATGGCGTGCTGGAGATGCTAATGTTGTGTCGCAGCTATACTTCCCGGAGTCCAACTGCCCCTTCTACCGGGCGACGATCTTCTCCAACTACTCGCCTAATAACAAGCCTTCTGATGACACCAAGCTTCCGACTGTACTCCTCGGCGATGGGAGGAAGCCAGAGTCGGGAGAGTCTCAAGCGGGCCCATACTGGTCAATCATGCTGGAAGTTTCCGAATCATCCATGAAGCCTGTCGATCCAGACACGATACTGATGGATAGCGTGCGTGGCCTAATCAACACGGAAATGCTGAAGCCGGACGACGAAATCGTCTCAATCTATCATCGAAGGTTCCACCACGGATACCCTACACCTACTCTCGAGAGAGATGGTATCTTGGACCAACTGCTCCCGAAGTTCCAGGCCATGGGTATCCATTCTAGAGGCCGATTCGGTAGTTGGAAGTACGAGGTAAGTCCCCATGCCTGAAGTATCCTCTACTGAGAGGAATGAGCTGATAAGAGTGTCTCCTTAGGTGGCGAATCAGGACCACTCGTTCATGCTGGGCGTTGAGGCCGTCGACAATATCGTCAGCGGGGGCGTCGAGCTGACTCTGAACTATCCCAATGTTGTCAACGGCCGGAAGAACGACGAGCGGCGTTTGGATCCTGATTCTTGAAGTATAGCTGCACCACCTCGGTCTTTTAAAAGACCGACCCACGCGACAAGACCATGCGGCACGACCCCGTCTTCTCCCAGGGTCGAGCGACCGTAACCTAGATTTTGAGCGTGAAACTCTGTCATTTCCAGACAACGTGTTGAAATCTGATGCTCAGCGGCCTCATGAGGTGTAAGATTTAACGCTGCGCCACAACCTGCGGCACGAAGATCCGCGGAGACTCGAAGAACATACGATCGAAGAACATACGACGCCACATAATTGTTTATCTTGGTATATACGACATGGCTTCTTGTATATCTGAAGGCTCTCGAGAATAGTTAAATATAAGCAGGCTCCCAGGATAACAGATATGGCGAATATTACACTCTATACCCTGAGACAACAGGTGAAGCGGTATGGTGACGGGTAAGCGAGTGCCACTGAGTCTGGCGGATGAAGCCAACCGTGTCTTACATAGACCCGCGGGTACACAGGTAAGACGGAATCTGCGTCTGTGGATGGGCAGCGGTGCGACGGGACTAGCACTCCGGATGGGCCGGCCGCAGCCGGCGGTGTCAAGAACCGTCCTCGAGGGCTACGGGCCGTAAGCGATTGGCTGCACAGGCTGCGCTTTGCGGGAGGCGGTATGCTGGGTGCCGAGTCATTGTGACCGGTGTCAGCGGTGCCGGGCGGGCCCGGGGCCGGGTGTGTTCCGCTGGGGAAGAGCTTGTGGCCGGAGTTGGGCAACGGATGATGGCGCTTTGGGAGGCGGTCACATGCGTCGCGCCCCTGGGAGCAGCGTGTTGGAAGTGGACGTAGCTTTTAGATGGGGGTACGAGCCAAAGTTTGGTTGGCCATCGGAAGAGGTGAGTCGCGCGGACGGTGGCTTAATATGCTCGAAACGAAAGGTAGTCCGTGGCCACCACCTCCGGATCATGTGGCCGCTTGTCCATTCGTTATCAGAGTCTACTTACGAGGCGCCGTCCACACCATCGAGATCCAAACCTCTGAAGGGCCGCCGTTGTTCAGGGTGGGTCAGCGCTGACCCCCATCCTCCCCTAGTTCTTACGCCCTACAGGAACTGGTGTTTCGAGGTCCTGCCTGCTGCCGAAGATGCTCAAGATCGACGACGCGGACTGTTCGGAACATGCCGCAAACGAAACCCCCTGCTCCGATATATGGACGTGTGGGGGGGGAGCTTCCGCTAGACAGGGCCTAGTCCGGCCTGTGGGCCTGCGTGGTGCAGCACCAGTGAGTCCATGGCGAGAAGAGAGCCTCCGTTATGCGCGCTTGTGGCTAGGGCCGAGAAGGCGCGGCCGAAGCTTGTTTGGAGTGTGGAGCCTCTGGTGTCGAGTTTTCTGCCCTTGATGTGTCTTCCAAGACTCTGGCAGGTTTTTACGTGTAAGTCTCCTGAGAATGGATCCTGGATCTGGGATCGGAACTAGGGCCGGCCCCGCTTGTCTGTGCGGAGCGTTTTTTGGCCGTTGAGTGAATATACCTGCCAGGAGGAATATTTGCCCCTTTTTAGCTGGTGCTGCGGATTGATATTGTGACTTGGGGGGGCCCTTTCTCGCAGGGGATTTTTGAAGGGTATTGGACGACTGGGAGACCCTGTTGACATCCAGAAGACCCTGTGTTTCCCTCGTGCTCGCCTCGACACCAGCGGACACTGACCTCGCGATACATGCCACTCCGTGTAGAACGGGTCTCTCAGTGTTCCAGCCCACCCAATTCGGGTAACACAAGAATTATCCACACGGTGCGCACGGTACCCCGCCATGTGCCTGATGCCCCGCGCACTAGCCACAGAGGCCCTGGACGATCGTACCCCCATAACCACGCACTGAAAACACCACTCGCCCGCCAGTGTTCCCCACCCTGCTCGCCCCGAGAGCCACACCAGCACCAAACGTCCCTGCCGAATTTTGGCCACAGGATACCGATGCTACATCTGTGCATCCCCGAAAGAGAGCTGACTGCCGTCCTTCTCCGCCTTGTTCCTCGATCGTACTTTCGACTCCGGAAAAGGCTGTTCTGTCCAGCCTGTCCCTCACCCCTTTCAAAATCTATTCCCCTTTTCCTATAGGACATGCCTACGACTGTCTCCGCGTGGCTCCAGATGCCGATCTAGAGGCGAGTTCACGACCCTCCTCCTCCCCGACAGCGGATTCCGCCTTCCTTGAGCGTGTGGGCTTCGTAGGAACCGCTTCAAGATGGACGGCGCCGCTATTCTATCCGACGATCTGTTGGACCCTCCGCTGCGCCTGTTCGAGCGCCTCCGCCAGATAGCCGGGTATACCTGGGACGAGTCGCAGGTGCCCACCCACACCAGCTTCGACGTGTGGTGAGTTGACCGTCGCGTGCACCGCACCTACTCCTGCATCGGAATAGTATGGATAGGGCTCTTTGCTGATACTTCGCTAGGCTTATTCGCGGCACCCGCTTCGTCTCTCCGTATACCTCTAGCCCTCCTCACCATGCATCGAGCCCAGGCTCTACGTCGAGGTTTCACTCAGGCCGGCCGTCCCCGTCCGAGAACTACGTTGCGCCAACTTTCCACGCCGACCCCAACAGCAGCTCATCTTCGGTCACCCCTCCTGCCCTCTCGAATCCCGTCCCCGAGATATCATACGTCGAAGAGCCCGTGGTAGCCCGCTTATCGTACCAGGTGCTGAGGGAAGAACGCGCGTTTCATATAGCAAAGAGCGTGGTGGCGTCCGCCGACCCCGAGGGTGACCATATCATCAAGCCGCTGGACCTGCTCCGTCTCAATCCGTACCCCGGTGATAGGGGCCCCATCGCCCTCAGCATCTTCGAGGACCCGGGAACCAATGCCATGCACAATCTCATGGACCTTGGCCCAGCGTTCTATCTATCTCGCAAATACGATGACGTCTATCAGGCGCACATAAAACCCGACTTCCACCTCGAACCCCCCATCGGACTAAAGGAGTTCCTCGACTTCGCGATCGGAGCCGCGCAATGTCTCGAGATTCTACATCATAGTCAGGGCATGATACACGGCGAGATCCGCGGCGACGCGTTCCACTACAACCAGGAGACTAAGAAGATCAGGTTAATATCGTTCGGCTCCGGTGTCAGGTCTTTCGAGCATGGGTTGACAAGCACCGGATGGCTATCGCTTTCGCGGGAGGTCGGCGCGAAGAACAAGCTTTTGTATATCAGCCCGGAGCAGACCGGCCGCATGCCCGCGGAGCCCGACACGAGAACCGACATCTACTCGCTTGGTGTCTTACTGTGGTCCCTCCTCACACAGCAGCCTGTGTTTGAGGGCGAGACCCCGCTTGACATCGTCCAAGGAGTCCTTCGTCTGCGTATCCCGAACGTATCTACTATCAGGCTGGACGTGCCCGATGTCGTCGGGAGGATCATACAAAAGTGCACGGCAAAGAATATCGGAGATCGTTACCACTCAGCCAGCGGCCTCCGGTTCGATCTCGTCAAGGTCCAGAGCTACCTGCGTGACTGCGACTGGGCTTCCCTCAAGACCTTGAGTATAGGAATGAAGGACGTATCCTCATTCTTCATGCTCCCGACGACGATGATTGGGCGGGAAGGTGAACGGAGCCGCATCATCAAGGTCATCGAGCGTGTGGCTAAGACCCATTCCATTGGGCAAAAGGGCGCCGGCGTTGCCAACCGCTTCTCCGACGCTTCGAGCTTTTCGAACGAGTTCCTCGACAACGCGGACGTTTCTAGCGAGGGCGCCAGCTCCGTCGACGGCAACCCCAGGCTTAGCAGCTCCTATGCGCCGACTATCAGCTCGGATCCGAGGCCCTCAAGAAGCGGATATTATACTTCAGCCCCCAACGATGGGCCGATCATCTTCAATAATGAGACGATACCGTCTCCTGCGTCAGGGCCTCTCGGACGCCCACCGAAGCCGTGGGAGCGGCACCACTCCGTGTCATTTGAGACGAAGAGCCTCATGGAGAATAGCGCAGGAACACCCGAACCGAATCGACATGGCGCTGTCGACTCATCTTCTTCGTCTAGTCTCTCGCGCCAACTAGGCAATGCCAAATTCCGACAACGCGGCCATTGTGAGGTCATAACCGTCGAGGGTGTTGCCGGCCTAGGGAAGTCGTTCTTGGTTCAATCCGTGCTTGCGGAGGCCAGGCGACAAGGGTATTGTGCTACGGCAAAGTTCGATTCGGCCAGAAGATCACCCTTCGGTCCACTGCTCAAACTTTTGTCCTCGATATTCAAGCAAGTATGGGGCGAGAGGGATACAGATACACAATTCCATCAGGCTGTGCAGCAGTACGTACGGCCGGCTTGGCCAATGCTTCACAAACTTCTCGGCCTGCCGGAGTTCCTTATCGGGCATGTGGACAATGGATCGCCACAGCCGTCGAGGTCTGTCTCCGCGTCAAGACCGAGGCCAAAGAGGCGGGGTTCGTCGCCCGGTGCGTCGACAAGAACTTCCCGGAGTGCCAATGCTACATGTCAGAGCTCACAGGAATTTCTCCGTGCCGGTGCCTCGACCAAGACGACGAGGCTCATGAATACGTTCTTGGACGTCCTGCGGATGTTTACTGCCCACAAGTTCATCTGCTTCTGCATCGACGACCTACATTTTGCGGATGATGAATCACTTGATCTGATCTCTCAGATCATCGGGACACGGATGAAGATGGTTATCATCCTGACGTACAGGCCGGATGAGGTCTCGGCGGAAAAGATTCAGCGGGCCATTCATCCCCCAGAATCGGACCGTAAGTCACCCCGGGGTTTGTACCCGCCCCCAAAGGAAACGTATTCTACCAGGACCCTGTTGAAACTGACAAGAACCTACAGAACTCTCACGCTCGGCCGGACCGGTGATCACGCGGATTCCCCTTCAACCCCTCAGCGAAGGCGATATCGTTCAGTACGTGTCGACGACGCTCAGCAGGTCGAAAGAGGAAGTGTTACCGCTGGCCTTGGTCCTTCAGTCCAAAACGGCCGGAAACCCGTTCTACATGCGTGAGATGCTCAACGCGTGCAATCGGAAGAAGTGTATCTGGTACGATTACAGGGACAGCCAGTGGCATTTCGACCTCGATAAATTGTTTGATCAGTTCCGTGGCGAAAGGGATTATGATGTCCTCGATACTAGTTTCATCACGCGGCGGCTAAGCGAACTGCCAGCAGCCTCTCGTGCGATTCTCGCCTGGGCAGCCATGTTTGGCCAGTCTTTCTCTTTTTCGTTGATCACACAGCTATTAACCAGTGAATTCATTAAACAAGTCGAGGACGCAGATGGCGTCTCCTTCCACTTCAGGCCATACACCCCGGAAGACGTCATCGAGGGTCTTCAAGCTGCCATACAGGCATATATCCTAGTCCCGAGCGACACCGACGACAGGTTCCGGTTCGCTCACGACCGGTATATCCAAGCCTCCATGGCTCTCAAAGAGTGCAACACAAGGAAGATGCACTTCGTGATTGCCCAAACTCTCATGAAATATCCCAAGTCCGAACCAAGGTCCCGAGACAGCACGGTCCAGCACATATGCGAGGCGGTGGACCTCATTAGACGCCACATCAAGATAAGGCGGCCTTTCCGGGACCTCTTGTTTGATTGCGCCCAACAAGCCACGGAGAACGGAGCGAGGCCGACGGCTGCCAAGTACTATAGTAGCGCGGTAGCCCTACTGCAGCCAAATGCGTGGGGTGACGATGCCGAGGACGTGTCCTACGACGAGACGATGCAGCTGTACCTCAGGGCTGCGGAATGCGCTCTCTTCATGGGCCATCACGCGGCAGCCAACAGTCTCCTTTCGACAATTTTCAAGTGCGCACGTTCGGCGCTAGACCAAGCCCCTGCGTACGTCCTGCAATCGAGGATATTTGCACAGAGCGGCGATGCGGACTCGACGCTGGGGTCACTCAAGGAATGTCTCGTTGCCCTTGGCGTCAAGCTGGAGGAGAACCCCACCTTGGAAATGTGTGATAAGTGGTTCAAGACGCTCGCCACCAAGATCCAAGCTATGGGCCAGACGGAGCTTATGGCAGAGAGGGAGCCTACTGAGTCGCCCGTTGACTCCATTGGTGCCGTGCTCGTGGAAACCCTCAGCGCGGCGTGGTGGATCGACGCCCGGCAGTTTTACAGTCTATCCATGACAATGCTCGACATGCACCTGGCGATAGGGGCGTTTCCGCAGTCTGGGATGGGCTTCCTTCACTTTGCAATCGTTGCGCTCTCGCGGTTCAACATGGTCCAGTTCGCTGTCGACCTTGGCGCGATGGGGCTGGAGCTCCTGGACAGGTACCACGACCCTTTCACCATGTCCAGAGGTTACCTTATGTTTGCGAACTTTCTGGCGCACCTCAACTATCCTCTAAGTTCCATTGTGACCCAGATGGAAGGTCTGGTGGAGTATACCGCGGTTTCTGGTGACAGGATTTCGACTATTCTGAGTGTAGGGACTTCTGCTCTCGTCAAGCTATTTGCGAGCGAGAATTGTGCAGATCTCGAGACTTACTGTCAGTACGGTTGTGAGGAGATCCCCAACTGGCAGCAAGATTCGCGCGGCGGCACTCTCCTTATGGGGGTGAAGCAGACCTGCCGTGCGCTTCAAGGCAAGACGTACACGCGGGACCCGAGGAATATCATGTCAGATGAGCTACACGACATGGGCGTATACAAGCAATGGCTGCGGGACCACACCCGCAATGGGCTCCGGTCTTTGCTAGTCTATGAGACTTTCGAAACTTTTGTGCTGTACCTCTACGGGCATTACGACGAGGCTCTTGAGGTTGGTGGACGAGCCCTTGTTGATATTTCGAAGCTTTGGTCCTTACGGAATACGCGGTGGTCCATGTTTGTGTACGCGCTTGCACTGGCGGCGAGGGTTTTCCGCAAACTTGAGGACCCTGCAGTGGCAGACACAGACGAGATGAAGGCCGAGATTGCAGACGTGATCTCGCAGATAGGGGATCTGAAACAGAAGATCATCGATTGGGAAGCTGTGGATAGCGTCAATTACCTGTCGTGGTCAAAATACATTGAAGCACAGATCGAGGAGCTCTCGGGGAACGTCGGCATGGCCGTCCAACGCTGCGAAGAGGGTCTCGAACACGCATCAGGACTGGATTTTGTCTTTGAGGAAGCCCTCGGCAGCCACATTCTGGGCACAATCTTCCTGAGGCGAAAGGCGAAGAGGTCGGCGAGGGCGATGCTACGGGATGCCGCAAGCCTATACCGACAATACGGGGCCACCGGCGTGGCGGATCTTATCCAGGAGCAGCATGGTGTCCTGCTGCTTGGCTTTGGTGCGAGCTCACGCGTGGCGGATGCCACCGTTCAGACGGATTTCACACCCGACGCAGGCCACGTCCAGCCCTATCAGCACGTTGACGCGGATGAGGAGAGCCGCCTCACACCGGTTAGCGAGAATAACGACAACAAGAGGGACCAGATTGGGGCATGGCGGGGCTCCATGAATTTGCAGCAGGAGGCTGGCGCGGGTCTGCCGGCGCTCGATATGATCGATCTCCATGCAATCCTACTCTCCTCGCAAGCGATGTCGTCCGTTCTGCAGGTCGACGAACTATTAAAGACCATGTGCGATGCGATATTGCAAACCTGTGGCGGCTCCGCGACACTGGCATCCATTGTCGTCCAAGACCAAGATTCAAAGGAATGGAGTCTCGCCGCGAGTGGAGATCCCGAGAAAGGAGCTACGGCCCATATTCCCGGAATTCCCCTGGAGGGTACCTCCCTCGTCGCTGAGAATGTTGTTTTGGGGTGCTCACGGTTCCGAGAGCCAGTGTTCATCCCTGACCTGCTAAGTGATGAGAGGTTTGGGAATGTTAGCGAAGGGTGGCTGCAAAGGAACCCGCTGAGCAAGGCGGTGATCGCCATTCCCATATCTTATGGAGAGAAGCCGCTGCTAGGCGTCCTCTATCTCGAGGGCGAGCCAGGCTCGTTCACGGATCGAAACGTTACAGTTCTTCAGCTACTCGTTAATCAGATCGGCATCAGTTACTCCAACGCCCTCGCCATGAAAGCCGTCGAGAAGGTCTCGGCCGAGTACGTGCTTGCACTTTCTCTACAGAAGGATGCACTGGCAAAAGCGCTGGAGGCCGAGACCAAGGCCAAGAATGCTGAGGCGGAGGCCAAGCGAAACGTTAAGCTAGCAGAGGAGGCCGCACGTGCCAAATCGATTTTCCTGGCCAATGTGTCGCACGAGCTACGCACGCCGCTGAACGGTGTGATTGGGAACTCGGAGCTCTTAACGGAGAGCAATCTCAACAAGGAGCAGCTGGAGATGGCGGACTCGATCAAGGTGTCGGCAGAGCTCCTGCTTACCGTCATCAATGATATTCTTGACTACTCGCGCATGGAGGCGGACAAGATGAAGCTGTATATCAGCGCGTTTAACCCAGAGGAGATGGTTAGAGAGGTGGTTCGCGCGGCATCGTACAGCAACCGCGAGAAGACGGAGCGTGTCAAGATCATACGGGACATCAACCTGCCGACGATGCTCATCCACGGAGACCCAATCCGCCTCCACCAGGTCCTGTTTAACCTGATTGGGAACAGCATCAAGTTCACCGAGACTGGGTCGGTCACGATCGGAGCTCGGGTCGACGAGGAGTTCGAGAACAAGGTGAGGATTACGTTCTGGGTGGAGGACACGGGCATCGGAATCCCACCTCAGCAGCTCGCGCGGCTCTTTCAGCCGTTCAGCCAGGCAGACGCCAGTACGGCGAGGAAGTACGGCGGTAGCGGGCTGGGTCTCAGCATATGCAAGAGCCTCATCGAGACGATGATGAAGGGCAAGATCAAGTTGGAGAGCAAGGAGAACTGTGGGACACGCGCGTGGTTTACTGTCACATTCGACAGGGCCGTCGGGGAGCCTACGCGCGGGGAGGGCATGACGACTCAGCCTCCGTCGCCGGCGTCAGCTAGCACGTCCAACAGCTCGCCGCCTATCGACACGTCTGAATCGGAAACTGCAGTGTCGCCTAACCCGTTCCTGGACCTCTCGCAGATCCCCAAGGAGGAGCTGCGCATCTGCATCGCGGAGGACAACCCCATCAACTCGAAGATCGCGATCCAGTGGGTCAAGCGGCTGGGGTACCTGAACGTCGACGCGTACGAGAACGGGGAGAAGGTGGTCGAAGGACTACGGGATAAGGCCAGCGCCGGGTTGCCATATCATGTCATTCTTATGGACGTGCAGATGCCGATTCTCGATGGATATGAGGCTACGAAGGTGATAAGGAAGGATTTGAACGAGGCGGTGAGGAAGGTGCTTATCATTGCGATGACGGCGTCGGCGATCCATGGCGACCGCGAGAAATGTCTTGCTGCGGGCATGAATGACTATCTCGCCAAGCCGGTGAGGGGGGATGTGTTGAGGAAGAAGCTGGAGGCATATGTGGGCCTCACGGCGGAGGGAAAGAACCATGGCTCGCCCGCCAGTGAGGGCAAGCATCCTGAGTCGCCGCAGGAGGGTGGAGAGCCACGGTCAGAGGATCACAATAGTCTTGTCGGCGAGAATGGGGAGAACGGAGGTGCGCACGAAACGATGAACGGCGCTGGCTCAACTGAAGGACATCCCGAAACAAACCCGCCGGAGGTGGACCACAGGTCTGACTCGGAGAGGAGCACTGGCGGGAGGAAACCGCGGAAGCTCACGAAGAGGACGAGCGTTCCTGTCTCGGAGACCC
Source organism: Microascus cirrosus (assembly GCA_030271035.1). Taxonomy (NCBI): domain Eukaryota; kingdom Fungi; phylum Ascomycota; class Sordariomycetes; order Microascales; family Microascaceae; genus Microascus; species Microascus cirrosus. The sequence goes on from JAMBUN010000007.1 coordinate 99,083, forward strand.
TCCCCCCACCAGTAGAGAACCAGGCGGAAACCGAAGCCCAACCGCAGGATGAAACACAGCCGCAGCCGCCTGAGAGGGAGAAGAAGGTCTTGACGAAGAGGCCGCCAGAGGCTCGCTGATTCTACCCTCCATCCCTTCTCGTCGTAATATGAGGGGTTCCTCTTGGTGAGGGGTATTCTGACGGGCTGGGTGCATATACACCGTTCACACGTCTATCCTCTCTTTTTTCTTGTTCTCCACTTGTTCTCCAAATTCCTCGTTTATCTGGGCGGATTTACGGTTTCTACGAGATATGGTTTTTTCTTGCCCTTTCTTTAATGTCTGCATTGGGTTGGAATAGGGGTACTGAGGATTATCCGGGGATGGAGGATTGGGGAAGGAAAGGGGTAAGAGAAGAAGGGGGGTTTGGAATTTTCGGTTGGGGTGGGGTCCTGCGCGGAGTCAGGGATAAAGGTAGGGGAGAAGGGAGTGGGAATATTTGATACCATTGTTTCTGTACGATTTAGGTAGTAATGCATGGCGTTGAATATGGCTTTCTCAGAAGTGCTTGGGTGAGGCTGGGTCTAGGAGGGACTAGGTTATGATGGAGGCAGAGGGTAACGTCCTGGATGGTTCACTCAAGCAAGGCCTCTACGAAGCTCGGAAAAATATGTCAGGAGCGCCATCCAATTCTCAGATGGTACCACCCGTACGTTGGTCTATCGCGGAGCGTGTCTCTCGTCTTACATACATCGATGCCCCCAAGAGCTCTCAGTGTAGAACCCACAAGGAATCATGCGCGAACTAGGTCATGGACGCAGCGCGCCTTCACACCGACACCCAGTCTCTCTCAACGCGCAGCCACGGGACCCCCGGCCTCTCAACCCTACGTTCTCCTTTGCAAGCCGGTAGAGACGACGACCCTGGTCTGAAATTCTCAGAGCGTCGTACTACACAGAAGTACCGCCGAAAGGCACAGTAATCCGCCGCTTGCAAAAGGTACCCCGACGCCCCCGCCTTAGTCTGTACCCTCCGCGCTTCATCATACCCGCACGAAGACACCCTCATCGCGCTTCCTCGCTCCACGAACCAAGCTTCCCCATCAAGGAACAGCCAAAGACCTCGGCCCATGACGAACTCCCTCATGCAAGATAAAAATAAAACACTTCCCAACCCACAAACGCTCGGACCCGCTAAGCGCCGAACACCTCTGCCCGAGCATCTGTGCCCTGATGGTGTGTTACATCCTTCCCTCCCCTCCCCTCCCTCACGCCAGCCCATCCAGCCACCTGCGCGGAAAAAAAAAAGGGGGGGGGGTTGGGTTGCAATTCCTCCCAAAATGTTTTAATTTCGTTCGTTGTTGATTTTGCTTTCTTCTTTTTAGCTTGCTGCGAGTCATCGTGCATTGCACTACATTTGAGACAGTGCCGAGCTTCCCGCGGATGGGGGTGGGTGGTATCCCGGGGCGTGTGTACCTCGTTCTTATAGGCGCGAGTCGAGAAGACGCAAGTTGCTATTCTTCCGAGATTGCAAGCCGAGAGCAGTAGCGAGATGATTGAAAGTGTAACGGGGCGGGAATTTGGCGCCTGGACTGCATGCTGGCAACCAATACAATACGCGCGGGAGGGGAGACCGTGATCAATAGGCCTCGTGGCCAAATTAACTCCCGCCCGTCTAGAGGTCTCTCGGCTACAGCGTGCGGCATGTGAGACGTAACCGCGGCGTAATCCACGGCCCGGCGTCTTCAGGTCTGGCTCATGAGCTGCGAACGCTGTGTCCCCACGGCTGGGGGTTATTTACCAACCTTACCGAGATTCGAGGGTGAATAAGGCGGAAAGAAGAAGCGAAGGCGCCAATATGCTCATAACAGTGATCGACGACCATCACAGACCTTTGCTCCTGAGGACGACGACTAATCCCCGAATGCCCAGGCAGATATGTGATCTAAGAAATAATGACCGGGGAGCTGAGTCTCTCCGCCCGTCTGTCCGAGCGACCGGAGCGGGAACACCCAAATACCGAGCCGCTTGGAGCCGTGTGGCTAAGTTGCCTCGGTCGACGGCCTGGTCATATCGCATCACCGGGATGTGCCGCAGGGGAGCGTCCGAGGGTTTTCGGGGATGAGGCGCCTTCACGCTTGCTCATCAGCATGTGGTTCCTGCAGCCGCGGGCATCTTCTTCACGTCCGGGGAGGCGAAGACGCGAAGTCGCGGCCGCCAAGCATGAGGTGTCTTCCTCTAAGGCTCTCTGCCGATCCACCTACGGAATCAAGAGGGTCGCATTGGGATCAAGTTATCCCTTCCTTAAAAGGAAAAGGGCGCGAAGAAACAAGCGCCTAACGCCCTGCCGATCCACTCCTTCCCAGGGCGGGCCCCTCCCGACCCCCGCCCCCAACAACCCCAAAAGGGGGAACCGCACCAGCTCGGCTTTACTCACGACCTCCCGCCCTCCGCCCTCGCGACTTCCCGCCCACTAACCGAAGAACCGCAAGCATGAAGACGGAGAACACACGAACTCCCTGAGCCTCTCCGAGCCGCGTGTGGGGAACTCATCCACCGGAGACACGGCACGAACAGCCACGTCGATCAGGCTTGAGAATTTCCACCTAATGTAGAGAGTGATGCCGAGCCACGTGCCGCAGAATCAGCCTGATCGCTCATGCATTTGAACAATTCGGCGCCGAGCAGGCAACGAATGGGGGCGTTCCTGGACCGGCATTAACGTGAGTGCTAGACCGGGGATCTCTGCCTCAGCCTTCGCGACCAAGCCGCTGAGTCCACTTGTAAGCGTCCTTAGCATAACTGTGTAAAACAGTGGTAGGAAGCGTCCCGACGTTTGCCGCGTCGAGGTAAACGTGGCGAGGCCTTGAATCGCCCGCTGAAGCCTGTCCATGCCGTGTGGGGGCCGCGCCAATTCATGCGGCATATTTCTCCTCCATGGCCTACCCTTTCATCTCCCCCGCCTCAAAGACCCCTCATTCTCGAGGCTATAGGCCTCATGATTCCATAAGCGCAACGCTTCCACTCCCAAACGAAGACTGGACAATGCAAGGAGACACACCAAAATACTAAGCCCGCCAATCAGAAGTTCACCACCCCACAAACCCCACTCCAAGCGCCGACCTCCCCGCTCTTGACGCACAGACGCCTCTGCCGCACCCGGCTCTTACGGAGCTCACTGATTGGGCAGAAATACTCCGACGGCGTCAAGGGAACCGGCCAATGGCAGCGGAGAAGACAACAGCAGGGGGGCAGCCCTATAATAGGCACGAGAGCAGAGATTGCCCTATTCCAACTCCGGCTCGCCGGCTTTCCAGGCCTGGAATGGCGGATAGCCTAGTTCAAGTGCCTCTGAATATGGGCCTTGTCGAATACTAGGTGCAGAGCCGCTCGAACAGCCCTCGAACAACCGCCCGGGAAGATGGCAGAGCGGCTACACAGAGCACCAGCCGGATATCAGATATGATAATATACCACCCGGCCAAAACTCGCAGACCCCATTGCTCAAAAATCCCCGAAAAAAAAGGCCACCCCTGTCCCCCTTCCCACCCATCTGCTTCCCTGCTTATTCTCGAACCGGAAGCGGCCCGGGTCCGTGCACAATACTTGGGAGTTAAAAAAGCCGCGAGGGCGCTTAGCGGATATAATTAGCATCATTTTCCCCACCCAACGTCCTCAAAGGGCCTTCTTCGCTTTGCTCAACCCCTGCGTCAACTTTCTGCAACATGGTATTATTAGCTTCCCTCGAACCGCATCTATCCTGGTGGCTTGCGTGGAATATTCGGAGGCTCCATCTTCCGTACCGGGACATGGCGTAATCGGGTCGGGGGACGCTCGGATCGTTTCCTCTTCGACACACGCCCTTTAAGCGCCGCGTAGTTAACACCCCGGACGAACCCCCCAGCTTCAATGCCCGTCCCGTCCCCATTTGGGGGAACGTTCCGGCAACTGCCATGGTGGTTCCCCGACATCAGCTCTCCCCGCCGATCACTGTAGATCACCTCCCACGGCTCATCCCCATCGGTCCCGAGCCCCCCAAAGCGGCATTACGCCCCGTGTAAGAGTGAAAAGACGCGGGAACGCCAAAACGTCAGACCCACCGAGCCAGCACGGACGCCCCACTCGGGAAGGCCTCCTTCTTGGCCTCCAATCTTCAGACGCACCCCGAAGAGCCGCCGCTGCACGCTCCACATCGATCTGCCCTGGAACCGAAAAAAGAACTCGACATTCATGGCCCATCCCGCCCTTGAACAGGGGTATCGTAACACTTTCTCATCTAGACATTCCAAAAGCGATTATCCCAAACAAAAGAAAGCGCATCGCGTGGCAGGTCATCCCCTACTAAACTCCATCGCTATCACAACATCCACCGCCTTCCGCCAAGTATACTGTCATAGCCGTAACATGATACAGTCCTGTTTGCCATTACCTTGTGTACACAAAAAAGTTGAAAAAAAAATACATAAACGAATCGTAATGCTTCCATGGCGATGCATCAATCAGACCCTAGAGACGGTTGTAACATAGGAAAAGAGACCATGGACTCCCCCCACGCGGTCTCGGCCCGCTGATCCTTGCATGATGGAAAACGAAGGCCACCGAGCGGCCACCGAGGCTTGGCCCGGGGCTCCACGACTAGAACAACCCTGTTCATAATTTGGTCAATCGGAGGGTCCCGGGTCATCGCGCAATATGGCAGTCGTAGTCGCGTGGGTCGTCTCGAGATTCGTCGCAAGCCGTGAAATCATCAGAATGATCAAGTCCATTCGTCCTCCCCTGTGACCACGTGCTGTAACTCAAAAACACCACATCATGTTGAACGCTCCTGCCGAGCGTCGCTCTCGTCACTCTTCGTTGTGAGCCCGTGCGACATCTCGGACGATGTTTCTTGTGGTTTTCCAGGACCCTCACTCGAGAGCAGCGAAGAGACTGGGTGCCCCCCTCCGCTCCTTGGCCTCCCGCTCTCTGCACTTTTCCCGCCTTCCCTCACTGAAAATTGTGGCTGGCCTGGCGAAGAGCCTCGTGTTGGCGGTGTAACCCCTTCCTGTTGACTGCGATGGCGGTACGAGGTGTATGATGAAATATCGCTCTGTTGCCTCTGATGACCCCTCCTCAACCCTCTCGGTGTGTTAGATGCTCCACTAGCTTGCGACTCATGGGTAAATGGTGGTGAGCGTTGTCTATGTGACGGTGCTGGCTGGGCTTGTTGTGAAGTAGTCGCTTTCCGCTTCCTCGGGGGCTCGCCTGTTCATATCACCAAAGAGCTTCACGTTAGCTTAGCCTAGAGTATTTTTCCTCTTGGGCCTTGACGCACCAGAGGGCCCGGCTGCCTGGCTGGCGCCGCCATCGCCCTGAGTTGCCGGAGGTTGCCAGTGATGGAAATAGATGGGGCTCGCCTGGGATTCCTGGTGCTGGGCCGGGTGTTGAATGTTGGTGTTCAAGTGTGGCAGGTTTGATGGAGGTCCGAGTTGGCGTGATACCGGCTGAAGCCCAGCAACAGTATGGCCTCTTCCCCTGGGAGACGGAGGGACTTGATATGGCACTTGAGCTTGCCCTGGCGCCCCAGGGGCTGAAGGAGCTTGAGGCGGATAGTGCGAATATAGCTGGCCCTGCGAGTCCCTACGTCGCTCACCAGGAACCGTCCCAGCCTGAGGGGCCATCAACTGCGGAGGGCCTTGCGTTTGCGAGGCCATGAGCTGCTGCGCCCAGTCTAAAGCGGATTGGGGGAGCGTGCCTCCACTCATGCCGGCGAAAACAACAGGTATCATCGGAGGAGGTATGCCCCCGCTTATGGAAGTTTTCAAGATCTCGTGTTCGAGTCTTCGTTGCTCGAGGCGGAGTGATTCCTGCTGAGTACGCTCCTCTTCCTGTTTCCTTCGGTCCTCTTCGGCCTTGGCGTGGAGCCAATTCTTCATAGACTCCTCGGAGCCCTGCCACTGTGGGGGCGGTGCTGGGAGGCTAGGGAGCGAATGAAGGTGTGGCGCCTGCGGCTGCTGCTGCTGGTGTTGTGACGGTGGCAGCGGCGGTGGGGGAGGCTGCTGGTGGTGAGACTGGGGCGCATGACCGATAGCGGGCGCTGCTGGTGGAACGGAAGAGGGCGGCTGCGCCTGAGGGGGAAGGGTCATGGCCGCCGGAGGGGGCAGGCCACGATGATGGGCCGACATGGGCTGCTTCTGTGGACTCTGAGACGGCGCTATGGTTGGTGGAGTCTTGTAGCGGTCCTGGTACGCCACTGGCGGAGACGGTCGAGATGTCGAGGGCGGCGTCGGGAGATCATAAACCGACTTGAAGGTGTAAGGCGTGGACTGCTTGACGGTAAGCATCGTCATATGGTAGGACTGTGTGCGCAGGCGAACATGGAGCGGGAACTGCAATTGGGAGTAGGGCAAACCTCAGGAAGGAGGGCAAGGTGAGGAAGTTTAAAAAAAAAAAAAAAAGTGTACACAAGCGAGGTCCAACTAAAGAGTGGACAGCAACAAGAAGGCACGGGACCGAGAACCAAAGAATAGCAAGCAAGAAAGCACCACGGTGTTTTGGGGGGGTGGGGTGGAGGGTGTATAACCTTTTCTGAAGAAGCAAGCTGGATATGACGGCCAGCCCAGGTGCGGTTGTGTCGAGAGGCGAAGTGGATTAAGAAGCCGCAAGGTAGAGGAGGCCAACTTCATCTGGCCATTGGTTCTGAAGCCGCATATGTGTAATAAGCGCTTCTTAATATAGCAAGGGACGGCAATGACAGGGAAGCGTCTGCTCCGGGCTCCGTCGGAACAAGCTTGTGCGATGGACGTGCGGACGGGGCGCTACTCCAGGTCGTTCACTGAAGATGAAGCGGGACGGCGGCCAAGAAAGGTCGGTAGGTAAGGAAGGTTAAGAGCCAGGGTATGGTCGATCAGAGCAGGGGGGGGAAGGAGCTGGAGGTGTGAGTACCATATAATGCTCCGCGCCGGGTGGTAATGGGGTAAGTGGCAGGCCACTGTATATGCGTGCCAGCTCGATTTTGCGGGTTCTTAAGACCAGGAGCGGCAGGAGTCTTGGTCCAAGGGGGGTGGGGACCCGTAGAGGAGGGGCGTGTGGGCGACCGCGGCAGGAGCAAAGTGGGTTACGAAGGGCGGACTATTACTAGAACCCCTACTGGTGGCGAACGGCAAGCGGAGAGTTTTATGGGGATAGGATCACAAAAGGGAATTTCTGGAATGGAAGCAGAAGGGAAACAAAAAAGAAAGAAAAATAGGAAAGGAAAAAACCCGCCGAAGCCAATAACGGAGCTGAGCGGAGATTCGTTGACCGTAAAAGGGAGGCTGCCTGTCGGTCGCGCCGCTACCATGCAGCAGAGCAAGACTCGGTGCACCTTTGTCGAGGCGGGACCAGTGGTTGAGTCGCTTACCCAGTCCAGGCCCCAACTATTTCCGTGACGGCAGACGTCAGGTTGCTATCATGGAGTCGAGGCTCTATTCACCCCCGCTCGCGCGCAGTGCCGAATTAGGCAAGGACACGGCAGCCGACCGCGCCAGTCGAAGGCTATTCCAGTAGGTGGCGTGTAAGAACAGGCGCGTACAGGCGAGATAAGATTCTGTCAAAAAGGCCGGTTCCAAGACTAGCCCAAAGTGACGGGTGGTAGGCGAAAGGTTATGGAATGAGGGATAGGGGTGAGTGAGTGGGTTATAAAGAGTGACTTGACCGAAACGGGCCCTCCTCGAGGCCGTCTTTTCAGTGCGGAGAAAGAGTGACAGACATAAAAAAACATATATTGGACCCGTTGGGGGCGGAGGAAGGTATCAACAGCGAGAAGAGGGGAGGAGCCAAGGAAATGCGCGTTGTCGTCCGGAAAGGGAAGTCAGAATGAGATTTGGTGGGCGAATGACGAGGCCCGCAGTGCCCAAGTTGGAAAGGTGGCGGTGGGGGGACGACGGCGTGGAGAGAAGGAGCGAGGGGCCAAGGGAGTGGGGAAGGAGAGAAGGAGAGTCGCGAGGAAGCCGCAAGCCCGGGGGAGGAGAGAGAGAGGAGAGAGGAGGGAAGGAGGCCGAGAATATGCAGACGAAAGGGTGAGCGAAATAAAAAAATAAAAAATAATGGGCGAAGCAGAGACCAAGCCTGTTTCCAAGATTGGGCGTGAGCGGTGGGGGGCTTTATTGGGGGGGTACTGCGTCCGGAAAGGCTGGTAGCGCGTCTAGCAAAGTACCGCACAGGGAACAGCATCGAAAAAGATAATCCTGTATTATGAGTCGGCAAAAGAATTGCATTCAAGAGAAATGAGTAAGACAGGAATGGGCCGAGGAGCGAGACGGCAGTGACTGTTCGTTCATATAGGGAGACATGGCCGACTCAGGGAGGTGGTGAGGCTGTCCCTCTTTTTCCGCTTCGCAGTCCTCCTGACGACTTGTTATTCCATTTCATGCTGTTCTATTTGCTCGCCGCTAGCTCTTGACCTCCCCCAGTGTCATCAAGTGAGCACTTTTGTGACTTTCTCAACAACGGAGCGGGACCCGCTCGCGCTGGACCCAGCGGCCGGTGGGTGCAGCTCTAATCCAACTCTGCGCTGCACGGGCAATCCTCCCACCACCGCCCCGGCGGGTCGTTGATGAACAACTTCAAAACACAACCAGAACGCGTCCATGCGGCACGAGCAAGGTCCCAGAACTCGCGAGTATGTTTCTCTTGTTATGCCTCCGAGGGGTATCAAAAGTCGCGGAGAGCGCGCGCTCGCCGGGCTCTGGCCTTCGCGAGCAGGGTCCTCATTTCGCCATGCACCTGATTTGCCATGATCATCTCTGGGATGCATACGGAATATGCGTCCGCGTCGTTTATGGGCCCCTCGTATGCGGAGGCGAAAGGCGGCCAGGAAAGCGGCCTCGTCAGGTGGCCACCGAAGGGTCTCCACTTCCTACCCTCCCCAATGGCGCCCCGTTCCCTGTATCAAGGGAAAATAGGGCAAGGAGAGGGGAAAAGAGACATCTTATAAAGGGTCCGGAAGCGAGAGCAGGGTTCCCCCAAGAATGACGAGCGCCGAGAAAAGGTTTACATCCGGGCATTGGCGCATGTGAGACACACACCCTCCATACGACAATCTCCCAGAATCAGCCGCCTAATCCGGGCCATGGTGCTACCGTGGCCCACAGGTAACAGAGCCTAGAAGCCAAGGAAGTTAAACTAATTCGTTGGAGGAGAGGCGGCGGCTGCCTCGTGCAAAGTGTACGACCTTGAACAACCAAGGGGTTTGTTGCACGAGACGACTCGCCGGGAGCGTTATTTTCTCTCTTTTTTTTTTTAGATTATTTTTTTCCGCGCCGGCGTCAAGTGACACGGGAAGCCAGAGAGGGTTAAGCCAAGAAGTTAATATCGTCATACGCGAAGGGGATAGGTGCGTGATGGTGGTGGTGCCCCCGTTACGAAGAAAAGGGTTGCCCTCGTGGTACATGCTGTGAACCCACAGCAGGTTTACCCCCCCACCCCCCGGCGGCATCGGGAGCCTACTCTTTGTGCGCCGCGACGTATCTTGGCCCGATCCTTTTTCTTCGTAAATGGGCTGTTGTAGTTCTGCGGTCGGGGGCATGACCTGAAGCTCGTTGGTATAAATTCTCCGCCGATCTCATCATGGAGGCTCAGCAGGCAGCGATCTCCTGAGCGTCAATGCAGGGCCGATCGGGCTGCTCTCTCCATGTCAGGTTCCGCCATGCCTATGGCGCTGCTGCAACGCCCTAGTGATCGTCGTGGCTTGAGTGCCGTCCGCCGAGCCGGACAACTTCGCCAAGCCGGGTCCGATGGCACGTTGTCGTCCCCCCGGTCATAACAGTTACAGAGAGGGAAGGAGACGCAGGCTCGGGGACGGAAAAAAAAAAAAAAGATGCCTCGCAAGGCGACTGGAGAGATAAGATGCGTCGTATTCGAGCCTTTATAGCTGTCCAGAATGCTCCCCGGCTTGCTGACAGGTCCCACTTTTCCCACACAATGAACCTTCGCCCCCGCGGCTAGTCGGGCCTAAAAATGAAGCGGAGTAAATCATCATTGTGCACCCAGTCGAAGCACAGCCCGTCCCTCCTTGATTCGGCGGGCGTTTCCACACACTTTCCCGTTATGGCGGGGTGGTTCGTCAACGACATAAACGCTGAAGGCCGGGTACGGGCGGGCGCGGCGGAAATGGGGAAAATACCCACTCGGCGATTAACGCGAGGGAGAAAGCGGGAACATGAAGGAGAAAAGCTGGGTTGCACTGGGAGCAGACGGCTGCGCGCATCTAGGTGCGTGGCCGGGCAGGGAGGGGCTTACACCTGTGTAGCACGACACGCAGGAGTGGGTTCTGCCAAATTCTTTTCCTGGGCACTTCTCTCTCCCCGCTTCGGTGGCCCGTTACATCAGGCGTTCGGAGCAAGCGTGGAGGAGCGGATTGGGGCTTGACGGGGAGCGTTACACGGTCCCTAGCGCTGGACGACCCTGTTGGCTCGAATGGCACGGGGCGCCGTGGGACAGAATCCGTATCTGGGGACCAGCTAGCTATCCGTGCGGTTCATTGACACTGTTGCGGAATATGCTCATAATGCACAAGAAACTTGGGTGCAGGGTTTGCGTGAAAGCACGGATTTGGAGGTGGTACACGAGGGTCCCTGGCGTGCCTATGACTTCTGTACTTTATTTTATTCTTCTTTCTCCGGCGTGGTTAACGCTCGAGCCTCATTCCCTTCCTGCATGCATGGCCCGGCCGCGAGCTCGAGTCCGTGGTAAGCCAATTGTCGATCTTCTGTAATGAACACTCGGTGGATTGGCAAAAGTGGGGGAGCATTGGGGCGATCATCGCAGCAGACCGGGCAGCATAGGTGAAGTCGAAGTTGACTGGAAGTCCCTCCGTCGGCGCATCGCTAAACCCCCGATTGGGTAAGCCCCGATAAACGAGATCCGATCATCCCGCCAGTGTTCCCCCCATCCCCCTGTCAAAGGGACGACCAGGCCACGCCCCAAACGAGGATAGGCTGGTGCCCAGCCAAGCCCTCTCCTCCCAATCCGGACGCGCTCGGTCCCGGAGCCGGAAGAGGAATGCCAGCTCCTTCGCGATGCTGACAGCCATAGCAGGGTAGATATGGGGGATCCTGTCCCAGCTGCTGCGGGAGGAGAAATTAAGGGACGGCCATGGACCGCCAACCTGCTCCTTTGGGTCGCGAACAAGACGTCCTTTCTGAAAAGTACATCTATACAGGTATTTTTTTTTCTTCGTCTTCAGAGGTGGCGGCCAAAGAAGCACTGTTGGGCTACAGGAACGAGGGCGTTCTGCAGGTCCGCAGGCTAATGCATGCAGACCTATTACTGGGAGGCTGGCGATGTCACGCTGCGAAAACGAGTCATTTCGCTTTTTGTTTTGTTTCCCCCGTTCCGGGAGATATCCCTCGTGGCCGAAGGAGCATGTGAAGCGTCGTGTGCACGTCGGTCAAAGTCTCCCCGGCACGGGTTGCCTCGACGGCTGCAGCGATGTCCAAGCCAGTCAAGAGTCACACCCCGGAGGCTGAAATGCGCATTACAAAGTGCACAGAATCGAATCCCGCATAACGAGCATAATAGTCGCCAAGGAGCATAAAGCCGTCAGCTGGAGGCAACACACCAGACAACCAGCCGCTCGGTGAGCCGACGACCCCTGCGCAGCTGACCGAGACATATCACGACTCAGTCCCGGACCTTACTGAGCCGGCGGTGGCAATAACAGGAAAAAGCCCCATCCATGCAGATTCATGCCAAAAGCGGCCGACATCCCGGCCTAAGGCCCCAGTCCAGAGGAAGCGAAATTCCCTGGTTCGAGGGCGCCGCTGGACACGGATCCCTTCCTTTGCGCGCTGGGGGATGTGGGAGCTCCAAGTTTGGGTCGATGAGCGCATTCCCGCCTGTCCACACCCCCCCTCCCCCACCCCCCAAAAAGAGTCAAAATGCCCCCGTTCTAATTAATACCTCGGATATGCTTTGCGAGGGTAGCATCGAGGGTCCAGGCACCGCCCAAACTTTTCTTACTCGAGGGATTGGAGAGCGAGAGAGCCAGAGTTTGTTAAGTTTGGTTGCCCCTGCGCCGTTCCGCATCTTCCCAGAACCATAGTCCGGACCAGCGTTACACTGCCCCCCCAGATTTACCAGAGATGGCCGATCTTGGGCTGAGCGGCGCGCCCCTGAACTTGAGACTAAATGCGTCGTATCTGTTATATCACCAATTATACTCTACCCTCCCCCTCTCCCGCGCCCCAAAAATTAAATTCTAGCCGGGTGGCTTCGCTCATGTGAGGAAGAAGACACGCGGATGCCGCTCCGCTGGGGGGAGGGGGTGGAGGGTGGGTAGGGCCCGGGTACATTAAAGGGACCAGTGATGCATGGTTTGGTGTATTGACGTGAGTTGGTCGTGCACAACGAACCAGAGGTATGCCATTCCGAGACTTGACCGGCTGGGGCGGGCACTAAAATAGCTCAAAATGGAGATGGGCCCTGGCGATAGGCCGCTCGCAGAGCAGAACAGCCAGCGGGAGGCGCGTCCGCGTCCTCGAACGGGCCGCATAGCTGGCCCAGGGGATGGGAGAGAGAAGGGAGGTCAGCTCAACTTGGTACGTCGCGGGCCGAAAAGCCTGGCGCCACAACAGGAAGTCAGGACATGATCTTCGCGTCGAACGCCGAGTGGCAGGCTCCAGCTGCCTAATCTGGCTTTTTTTCTTCGTGTCCTCCGTCACGTACAGGCGAATGATGTCGCCGGCCAGCGATCTTCCCCACGGAATCTCCCCGGCGACCTGTCCTGGCGCCGCATGAACCAGCCGGGAGCTTCTGCATCACGTCGGAATTGGGCAAGAGAGAGGCGGGGTTTTCTTCAGGGTTGCTGCATGGCTCATTCGGTAATCTCATCCGGCGGCCGGGCGTCTCAGGCCGGCGACGAGCCTTTTGTTGTACAGGTCTTGGGGGGTTTGAGCAGAGGCTCAGCCGCAGAATCACGACTGAGGCTTGGCATGTGGGTAGGCTGTTAAAATTTACGGCGGGCATATAATGCCCATGGTCAAAAGATCGACGGATGAGCCAAGATCAATTATGCCTTCATGTGGATGCCGCTTCCGGCCATCGTCCTCGTATCTGCGTCACGGTCATCGGACTGGCCCTGGCGTCTCCCGGGACGGACCGCGTGCTAACCACAGCTTCCGCGGGACAGCCAGAGACACTCCAAACAGAGAGCAACCGCAACTCGTAGCCGCAATGACAACATAACGGGAACCCCCCATAAACACGAAAACGGAGCGTCCCCGGCCACGCGACAAACAAGGCTAGTGCGGGGCTTATCCCAACAAGCATGGTCCCTCCACTCGCTCTCCGAAAGGGGTACCCAATCGGGTATAGAGCGGGGTTCCGGAACAAGGGCCCGGTCAGGGACGAGCTGGCTCGTGCCTGGAGAAATATCTGTCCGAGGGCACGGGGCCGGGGTGCCCTTGCCGAGCGAAGCCGGTGGGCCCCGGACGGGCTCCGCCGGAGACGATTGCGCAGGGAGAGGAGGCAAGACACATTGTGTCGATGGCACCTGTGAGATCACAGTCGGCATGCTGATTCCTAACCTCTACCTCCATGACAAGTGCGTCAATAACGAACCTCCCCGAGCTGACCCCGGCCAATTGGCTCAGCGTCGGGTTATGCATGATAGCCTCCTTTCCATCCTGCATGTGCTTCGTTCTCTGTTGACTGCCACACCCGGAGGTGAAATGTATGTTCAACTCGTGTGCACGTCTCATTAACCAAGCTTTCACCATCGCAGGGAAGCAAGCCGACCCTCCTTGCGTGTCAGCAGCCTCCCCCTCCCACGGGCACCAAGAACCGGGCCCCCCACTCTTCCGCCTACGCGCTGTCCGCCCTTGCAGAAACGCAGAGGACCACCCCGGCCCTCACCTCAAAAACACCCACCCCGCATCCCCTTCAGCCAACGTGACGCGCCGTAAGCCCCCGAAATTCCGCGAAAACGCAACCGTCGCAAAACTTCCTCAAAGCGGAAAACGCCCCCTATAGTATCCCGCTTCGCGGCAAGATAGCATTAGCGCAGAACTATCCGCGTTACTGCGGACGACTTCGCCCCGCGACATGACGAGGATCCGGACTTTCCTCAACAGTGAGTCTTTCCGCGAGGGAGAGTCCCGATGTGGAAGGGGGACAAATGCTGTGGGGATGAAAAGGGAAGAGGCGCGGGAGGGGATCCCTGCGTCGGTGGGATCTGAAACGACGATGGGCGGGGGGGAGGGGTGGCCCAATTGGGAATGCGAGGTTCCTCGAGTTCGATCTTGGCGAAGGATGGGGGCTTGGTTCTTTCAACGTCCGATGCTGCGAAATAGGCGAACTGTAAAGAAACAAAGAGCTTGTTTTCTTTGCCTCTTGAGACCCGTGTTGTTTTTCAACATGGGAACGAAGACTAGAAACAGCGCGCACTCCTTGCCTAACTCCCGTTCCATCGAGACGCGCTGCCTGCATTAGCGAGATGGAAGGGGGGAACAGCTTCAGCCCCTTCCCACCCCCCCCCCAAAAGGCCC